>VDFB02000017.1:439054225-439160228 GCA_007258455.2 Sequoia sempervirens | reverse complement strand
TCATCCCCAATTTCGTCTCTTCTTTTGACATCAACTATTCTATGTAGCTCCTCTTGCAGTGCTTGAGCTTTTCTCTGGAGGGATTTAAAACCCTCTTCTATTACCCCAACATTTCTTCCACCATGGTTTCTTTGTGGAGCCATATTTTCTCATAGACCCACAACCACAAGTCCTCATGCAAACTGCCTCGCATTTGGTGATTTGTTTACACACTTAGGAAAACCCACTCTGATACCACTTGATGAGGTCAACACTTCCCAAAATCCACAAAACACAACAATAGATAACAACACAAAATATACGAGATAGAAAATACCCAATTTCAATTATTTTCAGAAATGAAATTATAGATTCAAAACTTACATGCTATAGCCTCATGGGCTTGATTCATTGCAACAAAATAAAATTTGAAAGAAAAACTATTATTCAGAGCTACAATCTGCACTAATGGAGACACCTTCTACAACCCCCTCATATCCCTTTTCATTTTACCCAATAACCACCTTAGAATGTTCTAGAAAGTGAAACTTTCCCTTTTGTTTTGGTTTGAAAAGTCTCGTGTTTTGATTTTTGGCCTAAGAAGAAATTATAATGAAATTCACTTTTTAGAGGGGCAACTTCATGGGGCCATAACTTTTGATCCAGGTGTCCTATTTTCTATTATTTTAGATTGTTGGAAAGCTCTCAAAGAGATATACAATACATGAACCCACCGTAGGTCGGTTCTGTTAGGTCTCAAAAATGCTGGTTTGAAACCACAAGAGGTTGCAAGCTCTTGATATGTTTTTGGCTAATGTATAAGGCCAAATGATGGATTTGAACCTTCTTTTCTTTAGGCTCTACCAGACCTAGGCAGGTGTACCTGTGTCAATGAGGAAAAATTAGGCTATGTATATCCTACTTAAGCAATCTATCCACAATGGCAATTGGAAATGGAGAGATGCAAACTTATATGGGGTAAATTGTATAAGCAATATCAAGTTATAAAGTTTATGATAATGTTCAATTAACATATGTAAAATAAAATGGATGAAACTAAATCATGAAATGTATGAGACCAGTGCCTTGGTGGGTATATGGAGTTAAATGAAAGGTTGAGATAAGTGCTTTATACTTGGTAGAAATTCTAATTGTTTAGCATACAAATATTTGTTTATAACTTGTATAAACATGCAAGAATGTAATTACCAAATTATTCTTAGTGATCCAAATGACACTTCCAAATTACTTTGAATGACTAAAAGGATTTAATCTTTGCTTGAAAGAACTAGTTAATCATACCACACAAATACAACAACTGTGCATCGATAAACTAAGTATATACTTGATATATCAATATAAATAATAGAGAAATATCAACCTTAGAGACAACTTGATAATGTCTTCAATTAATTCAACAAACAATTGATAACAACATAATGCCACCAAATCAAATATTTTTCATTAACTTCTTCAAAATTTACACATACGTCCTGGTCTTTTGTGATGTTAACATTGTAGCTATCCCTATTCCTCTATTTTCATATATCTAATCTAATGATCTCCTTTTGTTCTTGGTCTCTCGTATTTATATTAGAGGCAACAAGCTTTAGACCAAAGGCCATTTCTTTTGGTAACAAAACTTAATTATGAAATATAACTAAAATAAATAAACTAACAAACATGTGCTACAATCTGTTAGTCTTCGAGTAAAAGCTCGTGGTAATCTAAGACCTATGAAAAGATTGGTACTTTATAATTAATCTTCCTTCATGATGCTGATGATCAGTCCTCATCTGAGCCCAAATACTTTTCCTACTATTTTCTTATTATCAAATCATTCGGCCATTTGAATTCTTGTACATAGGAGTGAAATTCGTGAGATGACTCTTCCATCTATTATCAAGGAAATTCCTAAAATCTACCACAAATTTTGTGTATCCACTGTCTAATATTACAATCCCATCAAGCAAAGAATTAAACCTATCAAGGTTGATATCCCCATCATTTTGTATGTGTGTCAAGAACTGAGATACCATTTGATCAAATTCACCTTTCCACTCATCCACACCTTTTAGTTGATTATCATTTTTAATGATTGAAGGGATGAAGATGTGTTTTATAGAATCAAATGCATTCCTTCTATTCTCCACCTTCTTCTTTATATGTATCAAATACTTGTGCTCCTCAATTACACCCTTCACCATTTCTTGAGCAGGTTTAAGTCTTGGAGGGGTATCAAAATCTCTTTGTGTTGCCTTGCAGAGAGTAGTTAAAATGTGATAAGTAGGCTGCCACCTCTTCTAGAGTTCCTCTAAGCTAGGGGAATTAGCATTTATTTGTTCCAGAGCACTAGATTGCTAAATCTTTCATGTACTCCACATACTTTTTCTTTCAATATTTCAATTCTATACTCCAATATTTTCCTCAGGGTATCCAAGATGTGATGCCTGACATCCTCCATATTGTGCTTCTTTAGCTAATCAATTTCATTTTTCATTTGTTGAATCTATGGGTCTTTAGCTTAGATGGGTGGGTGATAAACAACTATCTCATCCCCCCTCACTGTTGTATCCTACTTTAATTGTTCTTTCAACTTGACATTTTCAATAAACAATTTATTTACTTCATCATTTGACAATTTAAGTCTTTTCTCATATTCAGTTATCTTCTTCTCCATGTTCTCCACCACATCTTTGGTGAACATTGTTGAATGCATAGTTATGGTAGCAGCCTCTGTTGGAGTTGTATCTTTCATTGTCCTCACCATGGATGACCCCCTCATTTCTTGCACCACATTTAAGGGTCTGGGCTTCCTTGTGCTTTTTTTCTTTGTCCATAGGGAAAGATTCTGAGTGGTAGGGTTATATCCTATTCCTGATACACCTTCCCCTAAGTCAAATTTTGCAACCAACATTGGGTCATCTTGTGATCTGATTTGGTACAATAGAAACACCTTGGAAAACTCCATTCTTGGTATGATCAACATATCACTTTTCATAACTAATTCTCTTGCTTCTTGAGGAGTAACATTAATATTATCAATGTTTAATTCTGACAATGTTTGGGCCTGAATCTCATCCTGTTTTGAATCATCGACTCCTATGAGATTGATCTTTAACCTTTCATCAAACTGCTTCATTTTCATCTTGATCCAAAAATATTTAAATTCACTAGTATGAATGAAATTTTCATACCCCATAAACCTTAGAGAGGAAACAACTCTCTCATCATCCTGAATCTCATCTGCAGCTTCTTCTAATATCCTAATTTTAGGATCATGGAGCTCCTAAATTTTCTGCTACTCTGCTACCTCATTCATCTCAGTCAAATTCAATACTACTTCCTATTCCTTATCATGCCATAATCAACTAATGATTCATTTTTTTGTTTATTGGCCAGGGGTGCCTATGTGGGAGATGGAGGAGAAGGAAGTGCAGGAAATGGGGGTGGTGTAAGAGATTTGGATGCTTCTTGTGATAGTTGTTGGGGTGCAGGAGGTGGAACCAATCCTTCATCTTGGGCCATCTTATAAAATTCATCAAATTTTCCAAGGACCAAATGCATCCTTTTTAGAAGATCAGATTCATCAACAAAGAACCCTTTAAAATTCTTATTCTTCTCCTTCTTCTGCTCTTCACATCTCTTCATTATTATCCATCTCCTTCTTGTCTAAAAAAAAAAAAAAACTATACTAAATTCCTTATCACATCTTCTTCAGGGTCAAAAGCATGAGATATGGCCCTCTTTGTAAGCAAATTCCTTCTGATCATATTAATGTAACCCTCTAGGTTACATACTCTTTCTTTTCCAGACTTGAGGGGATAATTGACCATCATGAATCTTTGTAACTCCTCCAACATGTCTGATCCAATAGACAACTCCTCAAACACTGTCAAATCAGGAAAGAATGTTCCTTTTCTCTGATTCCTAATTAGATCATGCTACATCTAGAGAATCTTCCACATGAACTCCAAAAAACATATTCTAGCAAGCACAAATTTTGGCAAAATATCTGGCACCAGGTCACAACTGTACACCCTAATGATAGTATGTTGTGGCATTAGGAACCAATCAACATAATTATGTGTAAAGCCCTAATATGGCTTGTATTGCATTGGCCTCATTACATCCATTAAAGAATGTGGAAACCTTGGTGTTGAAAAAGCAAGGGAAGCAATTATTCTAACAACAAAAGCATCTCTAAATACAACAAAATCACATTTATTGCACCTACTGTCCCATATGTAGCACCAATTTTGTACAGGGAATCTAAATCCATTCTCTTGTGTGCACAAATTCATCCTTTTAGTCCATGTTGTTTCATTTTTATACAAAAGAAAATGACATAGCAAATAATACTTTCTAAAAGACATGGGAGCCTTAGCCTCCTTGACCTACAATAAGCCCTCATGAATCTATTGTTATGAAATAACTTGCACAATAGAAGAATATGATATGGAATATGCTGAAAATACTTGATAATAACTGAGAATAACAAGCCACTTCGAGGGGGAAATCCTCCAATTATCTCTAATGAGAACACACTTCACACTTGATGATGAAATAAGACTCACAACCTCCTATACATACCTATTTATGCCAAGGATATCACCTAGACCGACTTAGACACACCTATATAAGACTTAGGCCGACCTAAACAACTAAATAACAATATACTAATGATAATATGACTTAATAGAGAGTTAAGATAGCCACAAGTCGACTATTCATAACCTGATGTACAATAATATTAAGGGCATAGCATGCCCCCTTCTTCAAAGAAGCATTGTCCTCAATGCTAATCAAGTTTGGGAACTTTTGAATGAACTCCTCGTCTTCCCATGTGGCATCTTCAACTGGTAACTTCTTCCATTGGATGAGATACTCAGTGATAGTTCTATTCCTCTGCTTCTTTGTGTGTGTTTGATGAATGCACTCTGGTTCCAAAATGATTCTTCCTTCTTCATCCAGCTCAAGAAGTGTTGTTTGAGTGGGAATATTATGCCCAATTACCTTCTTCAAATAGGAAACATGAAAAACTGGATGTATCTTTGTTGTTGGTGGCAACTCAAGCTTGTAGGCAACACTACCGATCTTCTGCATGATTTGGTATGGACCATAATACTTTGGCGGGATAACTTATTATTCTTTTCTTTTGCTGCTTTAGTGAGATTCACAAGAGAGTGGTTGCAATCGCGAAGAAGACCCAATCCCCTAACTTCTAAAAACTTCTTTCACTCACGATGTTGGTCTGGGCTTCGGCCAAGTCTATTCCTGGATTTTGAAGCTATGGCTAAATTCTCCTTGAGTCCTCAAAGTACTTGTTGTTGATGAAGCAAGTGGTCTTGCGGCCTCAACCTTGGGGACACCTTAATTGATGATGTGATGGAAGGAGGATGATATCCATAAAGTGCCAAAAATGGACATTTTTGATGAGCTATGAAAGAAGTGCTATACCACCATCTCGCAAGTGGTAGCCAATCTACCCACTGGGACTGTTTCTCTGAAGTGAAACAACGTAGATATCTTCCAAACACTTATTAACAACCTCTGTTTTCCCATCTGATTGAGGGTGTATGAAGAGCTAAGAGCCAATTGAGTACCCAAACATGAGAATAAATCTTTCCAAAAGTGACTAGTGAAGATAGGATCACAATCACTAACAATAACTTTAGGTGTACCATGTAGCTTTTGGATATTCTCCAAAAAAGCTCTAGCCACTACACTTGCTGTAAAAGGATGTGCTAATGCAATGAAATGTGCATATTTAGTGAGCCTATCAACCACCACCATGATGACATTATGACCTTTAGATTTGGGAAGCCCTGTGATGAAGTCCATGGATATCTCTTCCCAACGCTGGCTAGGAATAGATAAGGGCTGCAAGAGACCTGGTGCCTTAATTGTCTCCCCTTTATGCCTTTGACACACCAAACATTCAGCCACAAATTTTGAACATCACCCTTTAGCCCTTCCCAAAAGAAATCTTGCTTGACTCGATGATACGTCTTCAAAAATCCTAAATGACCACCCACTGGAGACTCATGCAACCTTGGAGAATCTTGATTTAAGATTGAATTCTTATGGGAGATAATAAACGCCTTATACCAAAGAGTATCTCCTTCCAACAAAACTATCTGAACTACTAGGATCACTTTTAATTGTCACGATGAGATTACTAGTGCGAACATCATTTTGCCACTCTTACTTTGGCTTCCTCCACCCAATTTGCTTGTAATATTGAAAGGGTGCACAATAAGGCTTCATTTTTCTCATCCTTCCTTGACAGTGCATCTGCCACAATATTTTCCTTCCCTTTCTTATATACAATCTCAAAGTCACATCCTAACATCTTAGTGACCCATTTTTGTTGCTCTTCTAAGATAGTCGCTTGGTTCCAAAAAAATATTTTAGGCTATCAAGATCTGCCTTAACCTTGAAATGTCTACCCAATAGATAAGGCTGCCATTGTTTCACTGCATGGATTATTGCTAGCATTTCCTTCTCATAAATAGGTTTTAGTAGATTCTTACCTTTTAATTGATGACTCTCAAAAGCAATTGGTCAACCTTCTTGCATAAGCACTGCTCCTATCCCATTTCCAGAAGCATCACATTCCACAATGAATTCCTTGGTGAAGTCAGGAGTGGCAAGTACTGGAGTTGTACACATAGCCTCCTTCAATCTCTCAAATGCTGTATTGGCGGACTCGTTCCAATGAAAGGAATCCTTCTTCAATAGAGTGGTGAGAGGTGCTGCTATACTACCATAATTTTTCACAAATCTTCTATAGTACCCTATCAATCCCAAGAATCCTCTCAGTTTCTTAATGGTTTTTGGAATAGGCCATTCCATGATAGCCTTAATTTTGTTAGGGTCCACCTTTACTCCTTCATGTGAAACTATGTGTCCCAAATACTCCACCTCTGTAAGACCAAAAGCACACTTGGATGGCTTAGCATAGAGTTTATGATCTTCAAGCATTTGTAATGCTTGGTCCACATGTTGCAAATTTTCTTCCCAAGTCTTGCTATAAATTAATATATCATCAAAGAATACTAACACAAACTTTCTCAAGAACTTCTTAAAAATGGAATTCATCAAACTTTGGAATGTAGATGGTGCATTGGTAAGACCAAATGGCATCACCAAAAATTCATAATGACCTCATGAGTTTGAAATGCTGTCTTACAAATATCTTCCTCAACTAATTTAGGATAAACTGCATCTAAGATCTAACTTTAAAACATAGCTCCATTTAATTCATCTAGCAAATCATCAATGACTGGAATTGAAACTTATCTTTAATGGTGTACATGTTGAGCACTCTATAATCTGGACACATGTGCCAAGTATCATCCTTCTTACATACCATCACCACTGGTGAGGAGTAAGCACTTTGGCTATGCCTAATGATTCCTGCCTCTAGCATCTCTTCAACAATTTTTTCTATCTCACTCTTTTGTATGTGTGGATACTTGTAAGGCCCAATGTTCGGTGGTTGGCTCCCCGGGACTAACTTGATGGCATGATCATGATCCCTCTTAGGAGGAAGTCCTTTAGGCATATCTCCAAGAACAACTGAGTGACAATCAATTATAGCTTGCAAATCTGGATGAGTAGGAGTAATAGATTGAGAGACTTCTAATGAACATAGTTGGGCCAAAAATCCATCCACTCCTTTCTTAAGCAACTTTTGCATTTGATGAGCTTACCATTTGTGGGAGATTTTTCCTCAACCCCTTAGCTCTACTATCCTTCCTTCTAATTGAAATCTCATGAATAGTTCTTGGAAGTTCATCTCAATCGTTCCTAATGTAGTAAGCCATTGTACTCCCAAAACAATATCTGCTGCACTCATGGATATCGCATACATTGGGGTATCAAGTTGATAATCTCCCATGGATAATTTAATGCTATGACACTTCCCTAAAAAACTAACTGTACCACCATCTGCAATCAAAACTTGAAACTCGGGAGCTAGATATATGAAACAATTTAGATGAGTAGCTAACTTTTGTTGATGAAATTATGAGTACTACCGAGTGATCAACACTGTTACCTTCTGCTTCTTTAGGAACCCCACCACCTTGAGAGTTTGTGGAGCCTGAAACCTCGAGAGTGCATGACAAGAAATGATTGGTTGAGAATCATGTGATTCCTCATTTGACTCTTTCATCTTCTAGTATGGGTTCCTCCTCTTCTTCCTCATTGGGACCTTCAATATAAAACAATTTCTTTTCACTACATTTATGTCCTCGATTGTATTTTCTATCACAATTGAAACACAAGCCTTTTTCTCTTTTCTCCTCAATTTGTTGTGGAGTCAACTTAGTAGGTTGTGTTGAATATCCTTTCTCTCTTGTCACATTAGCCCCTTGCTTCTTAGGAATCAAATACTTCTCCTCTACCCTGCGTGCTAAGATAAAAGACTCATTTATGGAACTAGGGCTAAACATGCATACCTCATGTTGAATGTGATCCTTGAGACCACCCAAGAATAAGTCATTCAAGTTTTCCTCAGTAATTTGTATCCACCCTTAAGGATAGATTTTGGAATTGCTGAATATAACTTAACTGATCCCTCGCTTGTTGAAGTTTAGCTACACTAAGAAGTTGTCTCAGGACGCTATTGCTATATTGTGCTTGGAGTTCCTCTATAAAAATTGACCATGAGACGGTGAGCCCCTTTTTACTCGATGAGTGCAAAGCTAACGATACAAAATGAATTGATCTGGTTCTAGATATAAGGAAGCCATCGTGACCTTTTGTCCATTTGGGATTTGGTGTACTTCAAAAAAATTCTCCATTTGGTTTATCCATGTTAGAGGATCCTTACCATCGAACTTGCGCATATCCACCTTTGGAAATAAATTCCTAGATCCCATAGGAGTACTAAAGCTTGTGTCAGTAGTAGTTGACCTAGAATTTTCACCTTGGCCACTTGAGAACTCCTTTCTTGATTCAGCCATGTAGGTGCTTAACATGTTTCGTATGTCCGATATATCTCCTCTTAGGTCACACATATCCATCTTAATTGATGAAATTTCTTCCTTGACCTTATTGATTTCCCCATTATGAGTAATATCCTCGATTGTTTCACCATCCTTATTAGGAGTCTTCCCCGGAGTGACATTCTTTTTACCCCTTGTTGCAGGCCCCGACATGATGGAAACCACTAATGTTGAAATAAATCACACAAATGAAACTTAAATTCTCTCAAATTTTTACTGTAATATCCTTTATTATGTCTTCAAAAACCTAATAAAGATCATACTCCAATTCAACAAGATGTGCGAGATATGTAGATTCCAAAAAAATAGTGTAGAAACCCTAATTCTGCACTAATTCACTTAAGTCTGCTCCAATTCTTCTGAAATATTGACTGTAGCTTCTTCAATATGTTCTTCAAAAACCCTTTAAAAATCAGAAAAAAATTCATCAAAATATGAAAGATATGCTCTTCCCAAAATCGCCTCTAAAATTGAGAAAAACCTTGCCTCTATGGTGCCAAGATCATGCTCTGATACCACTTGTTATGAAATAACTTGCACAATAGAAGACTATGATATGAAATATGCTGCAAATACTTGATAATAACTGAGAATAACAAGCCACTTTGAGGGGGAAAACCTCCAAATATCTCTAATGAGAACACACTTCACACTTGATGATGAAATAAGACTCACAACCTCCTATATATACCTATTTATGCCAAGGATATCACCTAGGCCGACTTAGACACACCTATATAAGACTTAGGCTTACCTAAACAACTAAATAACAATATACTAATGATAATATGACTTAATAGAGAGTTAAGATAGCCACAAGCCGACTATTCATAACCCGATGTACAATAATATTAAGGGCGTAGCAGTTTCCTTATTCTTTCAATTTGTAAAACCTATAATCTACAAGATCTCAAGTATGTAACACAAAAAAATTTAAATTAAAAAAACTACCTTTTTTGTTCTTAGGATAGAGAACAAGGCGATTCAACACTTTTGCACTATATGAGATGTTTTATATTTTATAACTATCCACCACAAAAAATATAACATAAGGGTATGTGCAAAAAGATAGGGATCCAAAAAGAAACCACAACCACTTTTTTTCCATCCAGGACATGTAACATAAGTGTGTTATAACATGTTCATGTTATAGCTTCATAGTGATTGAGTCCATGCCAATCATTACCTATCCATAACATGCTCATGTCATATTTTGTTAAAAAAATATAAAGAGATCGAGTTCATTTGAACCCAATCTCTTACCTCTGCAACAAAAAACCGCGAGAAATAAATATTATGTACACATTCTAAAATTTATTGAGTCACCATCAAAATTCTACCATGATGTTTGGAAGGTTGAGGAGGTAGGTTTTCTAGTTTTTCAGTGTAAAGATTACAAAAAAAAAAAAAAACAATTTAGCAAGTTTTGATTCAATGTTTTTTTAATTTTTAGGAATTAAAAATCCTTCACCTATTGATGAAAACCTTAGTTCAACAATTAATGAAAACCCTAGTGAATAAAATGGACAACCAAAACCTTAGCAAAAATCCTTCATCAATTCCTTGACATCCTCTTCAAACACAAGAAAATATAATAGGTCAATTTGAAAACAATAAAGGGAACTCCAAGCATTGATCAATAGGTTGAAAAAACAAAGTGGAACTAGTTCCCATAAAATAACCCTTACAACCTCATTGGAATCTATCATCTTTCATATAAATTCCATGAGTTTCCAAATTAACATGTTTTCAAATAAGAGGGAGGAAGCACAACATTTTTATGCCTCAATATTGTCATACCAATAAGTAAAAAAAAGAAAATATTGAAATATTATGTGTGTGTTGTTCATTGATCCACAAACTAATGAACCCCAACTTGGCACTTGAAAGTGGATCCCTAATTCATTGGTTCCAACACCAAGTAATAAGAGAAAAAAATTGGAAATATGGTGGACAATTTCTTACCATCCTTTGTGCAACAACAATAAGGTCCCATAGTATTTTTTGAAGAAACTATATTGTGAGTTTTTCCTCAATTAGATCTTAAACTACTTTGACATGCATGAATTTCAAAGTGGAGGTGGAGTATCTACATAGGATAGAGGAGTGAATGTGATAAAATATGGGGGACCAAATGGAGGCATGTGTAGAAATATGGGGGATGAAAAAGTGGCCACAACCACTTTTTGGTCTATCTAGTAAATAATGTGAGAATGCTATAACACACTCACGTTATTTGAAACATAAAAAGAAATAGAAAATAGAATGAGCTCATTTGAACTGGGTCTCTCACCTTCCAAAGGTCAATAGATAATGAGCAATAGAAAATATGCATATTTTTGTGAAGTTGACCAAATTTCCATCAAAATGTTGCCACAACATTTGTGAGGTTGAGGAGGCAAGGTTTGTTAATTTTTAAAACATTGAAAAAAGTATAAAGGATGTGGGGGATAGATAAAAGGGGTTCACCAGAATGAAATGATGACCTAGGATGCCCTCACTTTTCCTAGTTTCATTAGAAAAAAGAGATCTCCCAAGGATAGAATTGACTTTCAACCTTGAGGTGAGTCAAATCTATGGGGATAGGGATTTGTTGTTTCCTAATGAAAAAAATGACTGAAATGCACTTTTGGGAGATGAAAATAAAATCCTTAATGAACTCAATTGTATGATAAAACTTGAAATGTAGAATATAAAGATAGTACAAACATAACAATTAACTTTTAGGCAGATCCGAGAAGGGAAAATGATATGTACCAAGCACCAAAAATGGGTTTTGAGTTTCCTACAAGGATAGATTCACCCTAGCGTGGATGGGTCTCTATACAGGGATCCAAAATCTATTTTCTCAATCCTCTGATCTCATATCTTAGCTCCTGCTTTCTCCAATTTCCACTGTCTGAAAGTCATAAATAATTCTATAGGTGAATTTTTGTGGCTTAACAACTTTGATGATAACTTTGAAAACTTTGCAAAATTTATCTTTTGATCCAATTTCAGTCCTTCTTCACCTACAAATCGGCACATACAAAGAGAGGGAAAGATGTATGTGTTTGGGTGAATAGGGGTTTGCCTTGGTCAAACCCTAGTTTGTATTAAACCTTGATAATGAAATAATGACAAAATGGAAAGGAATTTTATGAATGAACAATGCTATGTCACAACTCACCAAACCCTCAATAGCTAGCATTAGAGGAATGAAGTCTAACACATCTCTCTAAGGATTGGATCTTGCTTGAATTGGCTTGAATGATTGCTTTATTTGATACTTGAATGCTTGAAACCTATATCATAATGTTAGCTCCAAAACATAATATGAACACACATGAATCTTGACATGATGATATGATCTTGATTTGTGTTGTAGATGCTTGATAAATATGCTCTTCAATACTCTTGATAAAAATATTTTCTCTTGTGAAAGTTTCTTTAATGCTAGATGTTTTGAATTGATAAAATAACTACGTATTTATAGATGTTTATCTAATTTCCCAAAAATTAGATTTCGTAAGCTGGCATTTGAAACTTGAATTTGAATCATTAAAATGCCACCAAAAACATATTAAAAATTGAAACCTAGGACTTAAGGAGGACACATTCACCCTTGGGCAAATGGGTCCTGAGACTTAAATCCAAGACACACAATTTCCAAGGTGTTTTAACTACTATTACCATTTGTTTAATATAAGTTTCACTTTTAAAAAATGAGAATAATAAGGCTTAGGAATGCATAATTTAGGAAATTAGAAGATTAATTAAGTCCAATTGATTAAGGGGATGCAAACATAGTGTGAAAATGTAAAGGAGTACATTTTTCAACACTACGCTTTTTAAGTGTAAAAATTAAATTAACTAGAAATTCAAGCATTTTTTTTTTATCAAATTTAATTTAATTTTCAAGAACCAAAAATCCCCCATCAACCCATGAAAAAACCTAATTCATCAATTCATGAAACTCTACTGAATACAAACCTAAAAAAACTCCAACAGTTCATCAACATCCTCTAAGGACAAAAGAAAACATCCTAAGAAAATTTGAAAGCAATAAAAGAGAACTTCAAACTTTGATTGAAAGGTTGAGAAATATGAGTTAAACTAGTTCCCATTGCTCCACCCTTTTCACTTCATTATAATCTATAATCTCTCACATAGATTTCATGAGTGGCCAAATTAACACATGATCAAACAAGGGGGAAGAAGCAAGATAATTTTATGTCAAAAAAATATCCTATGAACAAGTTGTTGAACACCCGAAATATTGAGAGGGGGTGAATTAGTATTCCTTTAAACCATTCAAACATTTAAACATCCAAACCACATAGCACATTCAACTGCAATAAAGAAAGAAAGCATGAAACATCAACAACATCACATAACACATGAACACCAAGATTTTTTACATGGAAAACCCAAAATGGGAAAAACCACAGTGAGGATTAGCTCACAATATATTATAGCCAGTTATAGCATATTTACATAAGTGCTCACTGTAGGTGGACTCACCATCCAAGTGGACTCACTACCCATAGAGAAAAATATAGAAGAGAGATTGTGGCTCATAGTCTAATTTGAACTGTTACAATTGCATCTATCATATGTATGAAATATAGTTCCAATGAAGCTTAATAAATTGACTTTACACACTTCATTTGATTTAGATCTAACACTTTACTTTCCTCTATATTCACATCACTCTAATCTTCTACTCAACATTCACAACTTAAATTTGCACTACTATGATAATATTCACATCACATACATGTAGAACACTAGCAACATTCATCACTATCTCAAAAACACTAAAAAAGATCTAACTTATATATCTACATCAAGCGTGACATCAATTAGGTCGACCTAATTAGATGTAACATTCAAAATATAACTTGTCATCTTGAGTTCTTCTACACACATACTTCACACCAAGATTTAAATCTTAAAATAACTTGAAATAGTTTTGGCATGGACCTATAATAGATCCCACATAAGACTGAAACACTTATTTAACCTTCTCATACCTTCAAACTTATTAGGTTGGCATCACAAAAAACCTAATACCAAAATTATTCAACTGTATACCCACATTTAGACACATGGACCTCAAAATTCAACACCAACTTGAATTCACACACTAATTCCATCTGTCAACATATCCTCAAAAGCACAAAGCCAAAAACTTATATGTGAACAAGTGCAGACTCTCGCATTCAAATTCAAGGGAAAAGGGTGCCTACAACAATTGTTTTGACTTATATCAAATCTCCCCCTAAGTAATATGTGCATATGTACAAACTAAAAAGATTGAAATGGCTCCCTCTGAGTCATATACTAGAGAAAAACCAAAAATTCTATATTGGACACTACTCTATATACTCCACATATGTACAAAGAATCTTGAAACTAAAAACTGAAAAGCATAAAGAGTAAGAAATGTGTCAATCGAAGGAAGTTGACTCTTGTAACTTCTGCAAATGGGTATGTCATGCATGTTTTCCTTCATTCCATTTCTTCGTTGTTGGCCCAAGAAATCTTCATTGTTGGCCCAAGAAATCTTCATTGTGGTTCAAACTCCATCAATATTTCTTCTCCTTCTTCCATATTGCTAGGTACTAGATTCATTTATGTAGCCTTAGTAGCACTCAAAAGGGCAATTGAGACAAGTAAAAATTTGTCATTTATCAAGTCCCGTATTTCTCCAAACTACAAAATGGAATTTTCCCTTTGTGGTTGCAGTTGGAAGAACTTCTTATGCAAATCCCAAATTACATTCCTTGTGGTACCAACTAGATCAAGTGTCAGATCATAGGGATGAAGGTTTTATTTATCTAGGACTCAATGGAGTCCATCTCATTCCTTATGCTTTGTGTGGCACCAGGCCACTTCATGCAATATTGAAAAAGATCCTTAGCCTCATCTACAGAAATATGTGTATCCTTCAAAATATCTAAAACTTCTTGTGTGCAAGAGCACACTTCTCTATGATCTCCAACATCTTTTTATCGTTCATTCTCTTTTCTACTTCTTTCTCTACTTTACATCTAAGACCAGAGGCATATTCCTTAAAAGAATCAATTAAAAGCTTTAAATTTTCCATACTAATGAGTGATGTGTCTATGTTTACATTGGGTACAACCTCTTGTAATTCCTTCACAACTTCCTCCATCAATTCTCCAATCTTATGATGCATCTCAATAATCTCCTTCCAGGTAGATACATGGAATACATCTCCCAATTGTAGCTTGTGGAGTGGGGGAATATTGTCCATATCTACATTTCCTTATTGCATTAGTAGTTGCAGCAATTGTGAAGAAACAATAGGCTGGAACTTGAGCTGCATACTCAATAGGTTCTTCAAGGAATCTCCAATGGAGTCGAAGGATTCACTAGAAGTCTTTATAGTCTCTACAACTTTATCTTTTACTTCCTTTCCCTTATCTTTTCCAGAGTCTACATGTGTCTCTTCTTCTGTTCTTGCATTTCTGAAGGTATCCTCATTCTTATGTTTGCTTTCCTTCTCATTATCTTCTTCCTCATTTTCCTTCTTTGTATCAGTAGTTTCTTCTTCAACATCTTTATTCACATCTTCCTCTGTAGATTGGTCATGGTTATTCAAAGGAGGAGTCTTTGTTTTATCTTGCACCATTTCAACATTTTCTTCATGTACCAGAGGAAGAGAAGTATCTTCCTTAGCTACTTCTTCTCTAGTGACAGTCTCTCCTTCAACATTTTTCTCCACTTCTACATCTTCTTGTGCCAATTCTTCCACTTTTAGAGGGGCATTATCTTGAGTGTAATCATCATTTGTCACATGCTCATGTTGAGCATCAATGTTATGAAATTCTACTTCTGTAGCAAAACATTTCAGAGTAGGATCCTTGTATTCTAGTGTCATCCCTAGCCTATGTACTAGGTATGCAACCTTATCAATGGTCTCCTTTCAAAGTTTCTCATGATCATCCTTGTCTCTAATCATAGAAATTGTTACCCTTTGTTTTGTTCTTAGTTCTTTTTTACATAGTTGGGCCAATTTTGTCTTATTTTCTATAGACAAGGGAGCACTAATCACTTCGAGAGAATGGGCCTTCATCTTGGCCTCTTCATCAATAGACTCTTGTCTTCTCTTTACCAAAATATTCCAAAGCTTTGCAAGTAACTTCTTATGTATGTTCCTCATGTCCACTTTAAGCATTATGATGTATTTTACAATGACCTCAACTATTGTGGCCTTATCGGTGTCATTAACCTCTTTATACAAAGCTCCAGTTTTTCCAAGCATATCATGCTTAATTATTCCATTTACTAGTGCCTCTACCTTCATAGGATTGTGAGGTGTTACTTTTTGCTTCTTCACTTCATCCAAAGTCTTCTTTGTTTCTACCTTCTTTTTATTTTTTGGAGACGCCTTCATGTGGTTTCTTTTTTCTTCTCTCTCATGTGTATTACAAATGCTTCTTTTTGTTTCTTAATCTCCTCTTCACTATCTGTGTCAATAACTTCAAATATTCTTCTTTTAGCACTTGCTTCACCTTATAAAGCTTCATTTCTCCTCTTGTGGACCAATAGCGATCCTTCTTCCTCCACTTCTTCGTCTTCTTCCACATTGACACTTATAATCCTTTCTCACACTACCTTTTTCTTTTTTCTTTTCTTTGCAGGGACAATAGGTGGTGCTATCAGAGTAGCCTTCTTCTTCTTTGGCCTTGTCATGTGCACAACTGGAGGATATTTTTCCTTCACCAGAGGAATACATGTTGATTTTATTTTATCTCTGATAGTCTTTGTAATCTTGGAGGACTTATAAATAGGAGGTGTGATAGTTATCCTTCCAGATCTTCTTGTGCTTTCGGATCCTCCTGCAACACTTGATTCTCGCTTAGCTTTTTCTCTTGCATACTGTATTTGTTCCTTTGAGATTCCCATTTCCTCTATAATTTGATCAACCATCTTTCTAACCTTCTTCTGAATTATTGGTTTCTTTTTCTCCATGTACACCTCCATAAAATTCTCTTCATAGGTTCCATATCTTTCTTTAGTTGTATCCTTTGAAATTTTCAACAAAATGTCAGCTAAACCAGTAATCTCTTGTTCAGTGACCTCATATCCCAATGTAGGGATCCACATAGTCCTTGATTCAACTTCCTCCATGATGCATTCATCAGTGCTTACCAAAATTGTTATATCATTTTTATATTTCTCTACCATTTGCCTTGGAATTATGTCTCTCTCATGCATCCTCTTCTAAAAAATTGCAAAGAAAGTAGCAAGTGCCTCATCTTGTGCCTTCCCATCACCAAGACTACTCATAAAATATTTGATCTGATGAGAATTTGGTCTTCCTTGCAACCATTTCACTCCTTTGGTTCCAAGGATTTCCCTTAGAAAATAGAAAAGTAAACACATAACCAAAGTACATACTCAAATGTGTACTTCTTTTCCTTGGTTTTCTTCAAAATATCCATCAATTGTTTCCTTAGCAACTCACAAAGATCATAGTTAGTACCTTTTTCAACCTTCTCATATGCCACATTGATTGTGGTGGCAAATACATAATTATCTCTATTTGTGAAATGGATTTTATAACCAATTAATATTTCCACATACCTCACAACTAGATTTCTAATGAGATTTATTGCTAAAGCCCTCTTATCATATGTTGCACTAGTGAGTTCCATTACCACTTCATTCTTAATAGATTTTAATACATGAATAGGTCTAGTGGAGCATAGACTTGTGACCTCTCTAATTACCTCTTTTGTTATCATGTTAGGAATGTTGGTCTAAAAAAACTTGTCATGGATTTTGATTAATGCCATTCTAACCCATTTTCCATCAAAACAAAAATTTGGAATCCATTGCCATACATCCAATTTCTTTGCAACTAGGTTTTGATACTCTGGTTTTAGGGAAAAATTATCTCCAGTCAATTCTTTAGCCCATAAATATCCTAGCTTAGTGTGATCAAATTCTTCATCTTTCCACGAATATAAATCCTTATATCTTCTATTGGGAAAACCCATATGGAAAATGTAAAAACACACCTAGTTGGTCATCTTCAATAGATTTTGTGGGGTATTTCTTAGATTTGGGCTATGGATTCTCAGTAAACTTAATAACCCTTGGTGTAGCCATTACAAAGAGTTCAAATTTCTTTTAAACAGAGTTCTTTTAAAAACTAGGGCAAAGTTGAGATAGGAAATACCTTTTCTTTCATTTTTCAAACTAGGGTTTCAATGCACCAAGTCACAAATAACTTCAATTACTCCAAATCAATTCCTCATTGCTCTGCTTCTTCTCAATGCTCGTTATGAATGAAATTGGCTAAGTAAAATCACTTTACAACCCCTTGGAATTTGACCTAATTTCACATTTGATGCTTCAAACAATAAAGTTAGTAAACCTTTAACTATATGCACAGTCAACTTCTAATACCTCACAAAATTTCACATTATCATATTTTCTTTCACAATTTTCACCAAAAGATCAAGCATATCAATCTACATCATATATCTTTGTGTTGAGGCATCAACACCTCTTCTTTGGTGGGGGATGAGATATTTTTATTAAATCTCCCCTTAAGCCAAAGCTCTCAACCTAGTTTCTAGAGGAAACATCTGCACTAGAGGATGGTATAGATTCATCCTTAACTTTTGTCTCTTCTTTCTCCAAATTTTTTCCATCATCTTCTTTGTCTCTATAGGATCAATATTTTGCACTAGTTCATTCCTCTTTACTAGATTATCCTCCCTCATATTTATGCTTTTGTAAAACTCACAAATGTGTCCAAGCCTATTGCAATTGTAACATAAGACATTCTTCTGATCAATATTCCTTCCATTCATTTTGGATATGCATTGATTAGCTTTATACCCTAATCCATAGCATGTATAATAGTATCCTTTGAAATATTAAATCATTCTACCATTGTTATAGCCATTCATCATTTGACTTCTGCACTCACTAGCTCTATGACCAAATTTCTTGCATGTAAAACATTGACCAAAAAAAGATGGAACATTTTGATTCTACATTCCACTGCCTTATGTCCAAATTTATTGCAGGAATAACAAAAACCATTAAAATATGGGTACCTTTGTGCATTTGGTTGTCTAACCGGTGGTTTTCTTTGATTCTAGATCTGATTGACATTATTCTTCTTTTTAGGATGATTTCTAGTTTGATCTACTTTTGAACTTTCACCCTTTTCAAATCCTAAACCTTCTTTATCTTTAGATCCTTTCTGATTTGCAATCATCTCATCAAGCTTTGTAGAACTCATCTCTAATTTTTCTTCATGACTCCTTTATTTCTCCAAATCTGATCTTAGATTTACAACTTCTTGTTCAAGCCTTGTACATTCCTCAAATTTTATTTTCACCATTGCATTCAGACATTCCTTAGTTATTTTATTTTCTTCAACTTGCACTTTCAAGCTAGTGATAGATTCATTTTCTTGCTTTAATTATTCACTGACTTCCTTATTCCTTTCTCTGAACTTCTTGATTTTTTCTCTCAATTTTCAAATGCATTCATTTTCTTCTTTGACATTTTCTTTCAGATCTTTGTTTTCATCTTTAGTATTTTCAAGATCTTCAAGGGAAACTTTGAGTTCTCCATATTTGTCAAGCATGTAATCATCTTCTATGGATACAACAATAGGAATCTCTTCTAGAGGAGTAGGTAGTCTTCTAACAGCCACGTGTTCAACATTCAAGATCTTCCCCAAGCGGTTAAGCTCCTTCCAAGGAACCAAGCTTTGATACCAATTATTGAATGCTTAGAATATTGAGAGGGGGGGTGAATCAATATTCCTTTAAACCATTAAAACATTTAAAAATCCAAACCACATAGTACATTCAACTACAATAAAGAAATAAAGCATGAAACATCAACAAAATCGCATAACACATTGATTGGGTAGGCATACATATTACTTTTCTTTTAGCATCCACCATAGCAATTATATTGAACAATTGGGTGTCTCAAGGTTCCTAAGGAAAGTAAAATCTAAATGCTTCCTAGATCCATCTATTGAAGTCACCTTCCCCATCATCCTAGACCCCTCCCCCACTATCCTCAATTAATTCTTTGTCATAATTGTCAATCCTTCCTCCAAGGAAAAACTACTTGAGATTGTTAATATTGTCCATAAAGTGATGGAGACACAAAACATGCTGAAAAAATGGTTTTATGTTGAAATTAATAGAATAGATATGAAGTTGTCCATCTATGAGAATAATATTGGAGACTAGACTTATGTTACCAAAGAAAATGATAAACAAATCCTAGAGAATTGGGACTCAAATCCCATATGAAAAATCTTGAGTTGGAGATAATAGAGAATAATGATAACATCTTTTTAGTTATTAATAATCAGAAGGAATATTAAAACCATAGGCTAGCCAACCAAGAAAGGGATATAACAAGCATAAATGAGAGCCTCAACAAGGAATTTCAAGTTAGCAAATGTTTGATTCAAAAATAGTGTCACTAGGATAAAGATATTAACTAAGAAGCTACAAGGTTTAGTTGAAGACCACGAAGTCCATGTTGTGGGTGAGAAAAATATTAATGTTGGAAAATTGGCTAAAAAGAGACCAAGCACTTGGATTAGAAGCAACAAAATGAAATATTTTAGGAAGGAAAAGAAAGATCTCCAAGATTTGTGAATTTGCTCAAGAAGTTCTATGAGTAGGAGTTGGAGGCTGCTAATATCCTAAAGCAAATGTGGCTATATGTCTTTCTTTATTATTTTTTTCTCTTAGGTTTGGTGTTTCTTAGTTGTTGGTGTTTGTGTTTGTTGGATACAAACATTTTTCTAATTTTTATAATGTTTATGCTTATCTCTTGCTATTATAATGGGTTTTAGGTCCCCTTCAAAACTTGTTTTATCCTTTAATAAAAAACACTAAGTCCTCCCAAAATGAAGAAACTACAGGGGATATTTCATACCATATTCTCTTCTTTAAAAGGTCAATCAAACATAAAATTTGAACAAAAAATAGAAGTTATTTTCAACTTACAAAGTTGCTAATTATTTCTAAAACCCACAATGGAATTGTTAGTGGATTGAGGAGATTAAAGAATTACAAAACCATTTAAAGCTCAAATTTCCCTAAAAAACCACCTTTCTAATGATACTAACTTTGATTCATCAAAGAATAAATCTCTTTCTTGTTAGCATTTTACTTTTATTTAGTGCACACAAAATGAAAAAATATGTATGGTAAAATTGTTCTTCAAATTATGAGGGAATCTCCCTTTTCAAACAATGAAGGGAATGATAAGTTTCCCTATTCTTTCAATTTGTAAAACCTATAATCTACAAGATCTCAAGTATGTAACACAAAATAACTTAAATTAAAAAAAAAAACTATCCTTTTGTTTCTTAGGATCAAGAACAAGGTGATTCAACACTTTTGCACTATATGAGATGTTTTATATTTTATAACTATCTACTACAAAAAGTATAACACAAGGGTATGTGCAAAAAGATAGGGATCCAAAAAGAAACCACAACTACTTTTTTTCCATCTAGGACATAACGTAAGTGTGTTATAACATGCTCATGTTATAGCTTCATAGTGATTGAGTCCATGCCAATCATTACCAATCCATAACATGCTTGTGTCATACTTTGTTAAAAAAATCTAAAGAGGTTGAGTTGATTTGAACCCAATCTCTTACCTCTGCAACAAAAAACTGTGAGAAAGAAATATTATGTACACTTTCTAAAATTGATTGAGTCACCATCAAAATTCTGCCATGATGTTTGGAAGGTTTAGGAGGTAGGTTTTCTAGTTTTTAAGTGTAAAAATTCCAAAAAAAAACAATTTAGCAAGTTTTGATTCAATGTTTTTTTAATTTTCAGGAATTAAAAACCCTTCACCTATTGATGGAAACCTTAGTTCAACAATTAATGAAAACCCTAGTGAATATTAGGGACAACCAAACCCTTAGCAAAAATCCTTCATCAATTCCTTGACATCCGCTTAAAACACAAGAAAATATAATAGGTCAATTTGAAAACAATAAAGGAAACTCCAAGCATTGATCAATAGTTTGAAAATTCCAAATGGAAATAGTTCCCATAAAATAACCCTTACCATCTCGTTGGAATCTATCATCTTTCATATAAATTCCACGAGTTTCTAAATTAACATGTTTTCAAATAAGAGGGAGGAAGCACAACATTTTTATGCCTCAATATTGTCATACCAATAAGTAAAAAATAAAATATTGAAATATTATTTGTGTGTTGTTCATCAATCCACTTGAACTAATAAACCCCAACATGGTACTTGCAAGAGGTTCCCTAATTCATTGGTTCCAAAACCAAGTAATAAGAGAAAAAAATGGAAATATGGTGGATGATTTCTTACCATCCTTTGTGCAACAACAATAAGGTCACGTAGTATTTTTTGAAGAAACTATATTGTGAGTGTTTCCTCAATAAGATCTTAAACTACTTTAACATGCATGAATTTCAAGGTGGAGGTGGGGTATCTACATATGATAGAGGGGTGAATGTGCTAAAATATGGGGGGACGAAAAGTGGCCACAACCATTTTTTGGTCTATCTAATAAATAATGTGAGAATGTTATAACACACTCACGTTATTTGAAACATAAAAAGAAATAGAAAAGAGAATGAGCTCGTTTGAACTTGGCCTCTCACCTTCCAAAGGTCAATAGACAACGAGCAATAGAAAACATGCACATTTTGTGAAGTTGACCAAATTTTCATCAAAATATTGCCACAACATTTGTGAGGTTAAGGAGGTAAGGTTTGATAATTTTTGAAACATCAAAAAAAGTATAGAGGGCGTGGGAGATAGATAAAAGGGGTTCACCAAAATGAAATGATGACCTAGGACTCCCTCACTTTTCCTAGTTTCATTAGAAAAAGAGATCTCCCAAGGATGGAATTGACTTTCAACCTTAAGGTGAGTCAAATCTATGGGGATGAGGATTTTTTGTTTCCTAATGACAAAAATGACTAAATGCACTTTTTGGAGATGAAAATAAAATACTTAATGAACTCAATTGTATGATGTAAAACTTGAAATGCAAAATATAAAGATAGCACAAACATAAATAGTAACTTTTAGACAAATCTAAGAAGGGATGAATGATATATACTAAGCACAAAAAGTGGGTTTTGAGTGTCCTAGAAGGACATATTCGCCCTACGGAAAATGGGTCTTTGTATAGGGGTCCAAAATCTAATTTCTCAAGCCTTTGATCTTGGATCTTAGCTCCCGATTGCTCCAGATTCCACTGTCTAAAAGTCAGAAATAATTCTATAGGTGATTTTTTGTGGCTTGACAACTTTGATGATAACTTTGACAACTTTGTAAAATTGCTCTTTTGATCCAATTTCATTCCTTCTTCACCTACAAATCTACACATATAAAGAGAGGTGAAAATGTATGTTTTTGGGTAAATAGGGGTTTGCCTTGGTCAAACCCTAGTTTGTATTAAACCTTGATAATGAGATAATGAAAAAATGGAAAGGAATTTGATGAATGAACAATGATATGTCACAACTCACGAAACTCTCAATAGCTACCATTAGAGGATTGAAGTCCAACACATCTCTCTAAGGATTGGATCTTGCTTGAATTGGCTTGAATGGATGCTTTATTTGATGCTTGAATGCTTGAAACCTACATCATAATGTTACCTCCAAAACATAATATGAACACACATGAATCTTGACATAATGATATGATCTTGATTTATGTTGTAGATGCTTGATAAATTTGCTCTTCAATACTCTTGATAATAATATTTGCTCTTGTGAAAGTTTCTTTAATGCTAGATGTTTTGAATTGATAAAATAACTATGTATTTATATATGTTTATCTAATTTCCCAAAAATTAGATTCCATAAGCTGACATTTGAAACTTGTGAATGGGTCCTGAGACCTAAATCCAAGACACACAATTTCCAAGGTGTTTTAATTATTGTTACCATTTGTTTAATATAAGTTTCCATTTCATAAAATGAGAATAATAAGGATTAATTAAGTCCAATTAGGCAATTAGAAGCTTAATTAAGTCCAATTAATTAAGGGGATGCAAACATAGTGTGAAAATGTAAAGGAGTGCTTTTTTTTCAGCACTACACTTTTTAAGTGCAAAAGTTAAATTAACTAGACATTCAGATATTGTTTTGATCAAATTTAATTTAATTTCCAAGAAATAAAAATCTCCCATCGACCCTTGAAAAACCCTAATTCATCAATTCATAAAAAATCTAGTGAATACAAACCTAAAAAAAATCCAACAATTCAACAACATCCTCCAAGGACAAAAGAAAACATCTTAAGAAAATTTGAAAACAATAAAAGAGAACTTAAAACTTTGATTGAAAGGTTAAGAAATATAAGTGAAACTAGTTCCCATTGCTCCACCCTTTTTGCTTCATTAGAATCTATAATATCTCACATAGATTTCATGAGTATCCAAACTAACATGTGATCAAACAAGGGGGAAGAAGAAAGATAATTTTATGCCCAAAAAATTATTTTATGAACAAGTTGTTGAACACTCAAAATATTGAGAGGGAGTGAAATAGTATTCCTTTAAACCATTCAAACATTTAAACATCCAAACCACATAGCACATTCAACTACAGTAAAGAAAAAAAGCATGAAACATCAACAATGTCACATAGCACATGAACACCAGGATTTTTTACTTGGAAAACCCAAAATGGGAAAAACCAGAGTGAGGATTAGCTCACAATATATTATAACCAGTTATAGTATGTTTACATAAGTGCTCATTGTAGTTGGAATCACTGTCCAAGTGGATTCACTGCCTACAAAGAAAAAGATAGAAGAGAGATTGTAGCTCACAACTTAATTTGAATTGTTATAATTGCATCTATCACATGTATGAAATATAGTTCCAATGAAGCTTGATATATTGAATTTACACACTTCATCTCATTCGGATCTAACACTTTTCTTTCCTTTGTATTCACATCACTCTAATCTTCTACGCAACATTCACAAATTAAATGTGCACTGCTATGATAATATTCCCATCAGATACATGTAGAACACTCACAACATTCACCACTATCTCCAAAACACCAAAAAAGATCTAACTTATATATCTACATCAAGCATGACATCAATTAGATTGACCTAATTAGATGTAACATTCAAAATATAACTTGTTGTCTTGAGTTCTTCCACACACATACTTCAACCAAGATTTAAATCTTAAAATAAATTGAAATAGGTTGAGCATGGACCTATAATAGATCCCACATAAGACCGCAACACCTATTTAACCTTCATATACCTTCAAACTTATTAGGTTGACATCACAAAAGACCTAATAAAAAATTATTCAACTGTGTACCCACATTCAGACACATTGGCCTCAAAATTCAATGCCAACTGGAATTCACACACTAATGCCATCTGTCAACATATCCTCAAAAGTGTAAAGCCAAAAACTTATTCACAAAGAAGTGTAGACTCTCCCACTTAAATGCATTGTATAGGAAATAACTATAATCTTCAGACCAAACTTATGTTACTTATATCTCTCAAAGAAAAAGCAAAAACATGATGAAATTCTAGAATCAGATACTTCTAACAACAAAAAAATAGTGTTAGAAGTGCAGAGTGAAATCTTCATTTGTGGATCAATGCAGACCCAAAAATTGGATGCTCTGTTACACAAAATTAATAGAATTGACACAGTCAATTTTCCATCACAACCAACTTTACCGGATCAAACCATCTTGTAAAAATGTCTTCTACAAATACTCCAAAACCTGATAGAACCAATCAACATGATCTACACCAAGATCTCCACTTTAAGATACAATTTTGACATAAATACAACACTACAACACATTTTTATATACCTTTGTGCTTATTTCTGATGCTCATGTTACCAACAACATCAATGAAATTCTTCCAAAAATATCACCCTTTTTCATTGATGGAAACATACCAAAATATCTTCAAAAAATTCTCCAAAACATCCTCCCCCTTTGACATCAAGGGAAAAGGGTGCCTACAACAACTATTCTGACTTATACCAGATCTCCCCCTAAGTAATATGTGCATATGTACAAACTAAAAAGATTGAATTGACTCCCTGTAAGTCATATACCAGAGAAAAACCAAAAAATCTATAGTGGACACTACTCTATACACTCCGCATATGTACAAAAAAATTTGAAACTAAAAACTAAAAAACATAAAGAGTAATAAATGTGTCAATCGAAGGAAGATGATTCTTGTAACTTCTGAAAATGGGTCTTCCATGCTTGTTTTCCTTCCTTCCATGTATTAATTGTTGGCTCGAGCAATCTTCACTACGTTTCAAACTCCAAAAATATTTCTTCTTCTTCTTCTAGAGTGCTAGGTACTAGATTCATCTATGTAGCCTTATTAGCACTCAAAAGGGAACTTGAGACAGGTAAAAATTTGTCATTTACTAAGTCCCTTATTTATCCAAACTACAAAATAACATTTTCTCTTTGTTCTTGTAGTTGGAAGAACTTCTTCTGTAAATCCTTAATTATATTCCTTATGGTACCAACTAGATCAAGTGTTAGATCATAGGCATGGAAGCTTTATTTATCTAGGACTCAATGGAGTCCATCTCATTCCTTATGCTTTGTGTGGCACTAGGCCACTTCATGCAATATTGAAAAAGAGCCTTAGAAACATCTACACAAACATGTGCATCCTTCAAATTCTCTGAAACTTCTTGTGTGTAAGAGCACACTTCTCTATGATCTCCAACATCTTTTTATCATTAATTCTCTTTTCTACTTCTTTCTCTACTTTGCCTATAAGGCCAGAGGCATATTCCTTAAAAGAATCAATTAAAAGATTTAAATTTTCAATATCAATGAGTGATGTGTCTATGTTTGCATTGGGTACAACCTCTTGTAATGCCTTCATAGCTTCCTCCAACAATTCTCCACTCTTCTAATGCATCTCAATAATCTCCTTCTAGGAAGATGCATGGAATACATCTCCCAATTGTAGCTTGTGGAGTGGGAAAATCTTGTGTAGATCTACATTTCCCTATTGCATTGGTAGTTGTAGCAATTGTGAAGAAACAACAAGATGGAACTTGAGCTACATACTTAATAGGTTTTTTAAGGAATCTCCAGAGGAGCTGGAAGATTCAATTGAAGTCTTTATAGTCTTTGTAGCTTTCTCTTTTACTTCCTTTCCCTTGTCTTTGCTAGAGTCTACATGTGTATCTTCTTTTGTTCTTGCATTTCTAAAGGTATCCTCATTCTTATCTTTGCTTTCCTTCTCATTATCTTCTTCCTCATTTTCCTTGTTTGTATCACTAGTTTATTCTTCAACTTCTTTATTCACATCTTCCTTTGCAAATTGGTCTGGGTTCTTCAGAGAAGGAGACTCTAGTTTATCTTGCACCATTTCAACATTTTCTTCATGTACCAGAGGAAGATAAGTATCTTCCTTAGCTGCTTCTTCTCTAGTGACAGAAACTCCTTAAACATTTTTCTCCACTTCTACATCTTCCTATGCCAATTCTTCCACTTTCAGAGGGGAATTTTCCTTAGTGTAATCTTCATTCATCACATGCTCATGTTGAGCATCAATTCTTTCAACTTCTTCTTCTGTAGCAAAAAAAATCAAAGTAGGATCCTTGTATTCTAGGGTCATCCCCAGTCTTTGTGCTAGGCCTACAACCTTCTCAATAGTCTCCTTTCAAAGTTTCTCATGATCATCCTTATCTCTGCTCATCAAAATTGTTACCCTTTGTTTTTTTCTTAGTTCTTTTGTACATAGTTGGGCCAATGTGGCCTTATTTTCTACAAATAGGGGAGCAATAATCAATTTGAGAGCATGGGCCTTCATCTTGGCCTCTTCATCAATAGACTCTTGTCTTCTCTTTACCAAAACATTCCAAAGCTCCACAAGTAACTTCTTTAGTATGTTCCTCATGTCCATTTCAAGCATTATGATGTATTTTACAATGGCCTCAACTATTTTGGCCTAATGGATGTCATTAACCTCTTTAGAGAAAGCTATAGTTTCTCCAAGCATTTCATGTTGAAATATTCCTATGATCGGGTGAAAATACGTGTTAGAAAATGAGCAGCAAACAACAACTATAAACACCCTACACCTCAAGATTGGGTAAATAATTAACTTAACAAAACAAAATGGAACATTTTACCTTGTTGAGTTGTCCTTTCGTTGGCCCTTCGATCTTCGACGTTATGTATACTCCTTGGATGGAAAAAGATGTAAGTGTGGAATGCAAGATGGATGGAAAATAGGTGAGAATGGATGCAAATGTAAGTATTTTGGCTAAGTAGGGCTCAAATGAAAAATTTGCAAGAGTTTTGCTAGCACAATTATCTCCTCCTCAAATGAGAGAAAAGAGGGGGTATTTATAGAGAATTTTGAATTCTTTAGAGAAATGGATGGTTGAGATTAAACCAACAAGGCCAAGATGTAGGGCTATGGTGAGTTGAGGACTCACAAGCCCTCACATCTTGACATGTGGCATGTGAAGTGGCTTGAAAAAGATGATGTGTAAATGAGGTGGAAGGAGAGTACATGACATGGAGGTACTACATAGTACCTTGGGATTTGGACAAGATCTCCTCATAAAGGAGGTCCTTGTCCCCATGTGGGTGAGAGGACATGTGAGGAATTAAAAATCCCTCAAATATCCTCATGGTGATGAGAGAAAGAATTTAAAATTATTTGAAATTCATTGGGGGATTAAATGTAAATTAAAAATTGACATGGGGAAAGGGGTGGCTTCTCCAAAAGGAGAAAGTCTTTAATAGGGTTGACTTAGAACACATTCCATAAATGACATGGGGATTAGGTTGACCTAATTAAGTGATTAAGGTCGTGCAAGTACCTGATTAGATGTAAATTAATGACACATTAGAGGCAAGTGGGAGATTAGGAAGAGTTCACATGTGGCTTGATGTGACAAGTCAAAGATCACATGGGGAAGAGAAAAAGGAATTTAATATTCCTTGGAAGGATAAAAGGAATTAAAAATTCCTTGAGAGGTTGATTAGACTAGTTAATGAAGGATTAGAGGAGGGTTAGGTGGCTAAGAGAGATTAGAGGCCAACTTGCAAAAGTTGGAGGATGTGACACATCCTAATCAAGGATTAGGCATGTGCACATCCCTAATGATGAGATTAGGAGAATAATTAGGATTAAGAAAGGATGTGACATGTGAGGAATTAAATAAATGTCATATTTATTTAATTCATTTGATGAAAAGGAGGATTAAAGAGATAAGGTATTTATTTATTAATTAAATACCTTAGGATTTGGCAGAATTAAGGATATTAATTAAATAATAGTGATATTACTTAATTAATGCAAATAAGGGGATGCTTAGACGAAAGGGGATAAATACCACTAAAGGATAGGGAAGAATACCTCTTGATAATGATGATGAAAGTGTTGTCGATGAGGGAAAGATACATCCCAAAACAACACCGAGGGGATATGGAAGAATACATCTGGATGATGATGATGATGAGGATGATTGTATCAAGGCTTGTAACAAGACTGGGAACAAGACCAAGGATATGATTAGATGATTTGTGCTAGATTGAATGGGGGAGGATTGGATTGGGATGTGAGATAGATGAAAGGAATAAAACTGATGATGGACAAGATGCTTAGAATAACCAATCTATATTATTCTAAGAAGATTGAAGAAATGATGATAAGATATTGGATGGATAGAGGAGGGAGAGTAAGGAAGGATGAAGGGATGGGGGGAATTGTGATAGATAAGAGGATGGGGGATATATGCAAGATGATGGAATGAAAAATGAGATGCAATCCTAATGCAATTTGTCATCTTTGGAGCACTGATTTTTGCTATAGCATAAGAGACAAGATGCCAACGTATGAAGAACCAAGGCTGATTCATGTCGAATGCAAAAAAAAAAAAAAAACAGAAAAGAAGGCTATTCCAACACCCCAAAGTCACGAAGACCTTGGTCGGGCCAGGTATTGAGATAACCACAAGCACAAAAGGATTCCCCAGCGTAACAAAAGACCTCGGGGATCTTGGTGGGTACTACATGGGACAATCAAGAAGACAAAAATAGACATAAAAAGATCAAGATATGCCCCTATGTTGACCAATAAAAACACACCATAATATGATGGATCATGGCGGTCTTGACAAGTGATGATAGGGAGCTCAAATGATAAACAAAATCCAAAAGTATCAAAAGATTGCAATCAATTTCAAATGTCCTTTGCCATAGGACCAAGGGGATAGATGGGATTGATGACATATGTTAGGAAGGATGCATCCTGTTGAGACCGATGATGGATACAAAACTAAAAGATCGATATGACATAGGATACTCAAAATCGATTGGATCTGCTGATACAAGTGGATCTCGTTTGTTATGAACCAACTAGATAAGGGCATAGCTCGACGACATGACACAAGAGAGACAAGACACGAGACTGACACACCCTAAAGACCTAGGGGCTCAGGGGCCATTCAAAGATTAGCCTTGCCTACGTGGAAGCGCAAAGCCCTCGTAGTTCGATGAAAGGCTGATGACTGACCAGGGATGGAGACTTCGATGGATGATAAAGATAGGATGAAGAAAATGAGAAAAGTGGAAAATGAAGATCAATGATAGACGATAAAAGAGCAAATGGAAAAAGCCTCGGGGGCAGATCAAATGATTGACCTTGCCTACGTGAAAGTGCAGGGGCAACGTAGTTCGGAAAAAGGCCAAAGACAAATGATGGATAAAAGATGATGAGATAATCCTGACAAGCAGATAAAATGATGGGACCGATATGATGAGACAAGATAGACCTATTGGATTGGATAGGATGATGGTGATTATGAAGCTCAGGGATGGGATAGTTATCCAAATCATCAAAAGATGAATTGGGAGAATGATATGATGGAGAGATGAGGGATGAAAAAGGAGAGGAGATTGAAAAGATGTGCAAAAGAAGTAGAAGTGATGATGATAAGATAGACGACATTGGGTTGCATGGGGAGTAGCCTATAGCTAGAGATAAATGGAAAGGGATTATAAGATGGGATGAGGAGAAGGAGATGAGGATTGGGAGATGAAAAAGATTGGTTGGATTGATGGACAGGAAGATAAGGATTTGGATGAGGAAAAGATGACCAGATGGATAGATGAAAAGGGATGCTATGATGGAAGGATAGGAAGATAAGGATGGGGAGATGGATATAATGATAAGGAGATGAGGAGAGGGAAATGGAAGGGATTGCTCTGATGGAATGAATGATGTCTCCAAGGACTATATCACAAAGGAAGATAGATGCCCCCACTCTAGATATGTCATGTGTGAGGGGGCATGAAGGATGCAATAGAGGAGGATATGAAAACAAAGGAGTGAGATGGATGAAGATAGGATGCATTGATAAGGAAGGGAGATTGAGGGTAGCATGACGAGTGGATAAGGAAGGTAGATGAGTGCGAATAGTGTGCGGATGAGGGGAATGTATGCTAAGAGGTGTCCAAAGCATGTTTTATGTTTTTCCCTATTGTTATCAAGATCACAAGGAGGATGGAAGGATTGGGATAAATGAGATATGACAAGCAGGATGTGTAAGATAGGTAGGGTGGAGGGGATGAATGAAAATGGCGTATATCAAGAAGATGGGTGCATAGCTGGAAGCATAGCAGGAAGCATAGCAGATGGAGGGAATGCATATCAGGAAGTTTCCCCCAAGTGCAAATGGGGATTTATGCATGATGCCCATTTCCCAGGTTTTCATCATGGTACTTATCCAAGGTGCTTGTTTGCCAAGTTTTCACCATTGGACGGATTATTTCTCTTTACTATTTTATTTTATTTTATTTTTTTATTTTGATTATTTTATTTTTAACTTTTTGGATAGTAGTGGGATGAAAATGGATAAGGATAGGGATGTGGATAAAGGGATTGAGAAGATACGCGATAAGGATATGGATGAAAGACTCAAGCATCAAGTTCTATATGAGGTATTAAGTGGCCATGTTCAAACTGACTGTTGGATGTTAGTACAACCTTATTAGGATAAACAAATTATGCAAGAGGATGAATTAGAGGGATTTGAGAGGGGAGATACATGGGATAATGAGTGGGATGTTGGAAAGTGTATGGATGGAATGATGGGGTGGATATGTGATGGGGAGATGTGTTCAGGACCAACATTGGCACATGTGGTGGTGGATGTGAAAAGATAAGAGGATTAATGGATGGAGAATGTGGGGATAATGGAGGAGATGGAATGGTGAATTTCAGGACATAGGGACCCAAAAAAAATTTTAGGAGAGGGTGGATGAAAATGATTAGCCTTTGGATGAGCAATGTTGGATGTTGTTACAGATTTTTCATTTGAAGGCATTGCATCTTTATTCTTTGGGATCCACATGGTTTTGATCTTTGCTTTGGTGGGCCTTTGTGGCCTACGGATTTGATTTGGATTTATATTTTTCATCTCTTCACCATCTCTTTTAGAGGGGACATCGGTAGCTTTACATTCATGTGGATGTTTGGATTTATGTATTATTACTTTAGCCTCCAAAGTGCTTTTAGTAGCAATGGGATGGGTGCAAGGATATGGATGATGTAGAGCAATGGAGGTAAAATTATGAGGATTACATGTAGATGGAAAATGTGTAGGTATGTGCCTTTGTTGATCCTAATTAGGATGTTTATGATGGATGACATGGATAGGTTTTGGATGGATGAAAGGATGAGATGGAGGAGGTGATCTTGGGATATACAGACCCAAAGCAGATGGAGTGGGTGGAGGGACATAAGAACCCAAGATGGATGGAGTAGATGAAGGATGGGAGATAGTGGATGGAGGGATGTAAGGATCCAAAATGGATGGAGCAGATGAAGGAGGAATATGGATGGTTGTTTTGAGGTGATACGACAGAGGAGGAGGGATGGCAGCATATGATCTAGTGGAGCGATGGGAAGAGCCGACATTTCTTTTGGAAAAGGCTTGTTGAGGACATCTAGAGGTTGTACCAACATATTTAGATTGTGAGTCTTGGGAAATAGGTCTAAGACCTTGTATGCAGATTTGTTCTTTGACTTGGATGGGCTCTAAAATACCTTGCTCATGAAGGCCTAGACCTTTTCATTGATAGTTCATTTTATTGAGCATGCGATCCATGATAGGATTTGTGTTATTCTGAAAACATGATGCGAGTCTATTATTAGGTGGAGGGTGATGGGTAGTATATACACTGTGTTTTTCTTCTGTGAGGAGGCCACCATGGAAGAATGTAAGAGTACCAAGGGGATATGCAAGTAGTGTGGGGATAGTAGTTTTAGGTGAAGACGGGGGATCATGAGAGGGAGATGATGGGGTAGTGAAATTTGGATGGGTGGTATAGAGAGAGGGATGAGGGGATATGATATGATCTAGATTTGTGGTAGTGGGATCATGCGATGGAGATGGAGATGGAGCGGTGGAATCTTGAATGACAAGGGGATCATGGGATGGAATGGATGGGGGACTGTGATCTTGAGGTGGACTAGATGGGATGGTAGGATCTTGATCTAGAGAAGGGGATATGTTGGCATGCTTTGGATCAGGCTCTTGGCATGACTCATCGTGTGCGGGAGGCATGATAATGGAGTCTTGGTGGGACTCTTTAAGTGGGGAAGATGGAGGGATAGAGGATTCATGAAGCTCAAGGGAATGGATTTTGATAATACTAGGAGTGGGAGGAATGGATGGGACTTGTGTGTCATCACTAGGAGTGGGAAGAGTGGCTTGGACTTGTGTGTCGTTGATGGGTTCGACGACTCTCAGACTAGGAAGAGGGTGTTCAATGGATTCGGTAGATGTGATGATAGGAGATGGGGGCTCATTGGATTCAGAGGGTGTGATGGTTTCGACGGTTTGAGTGGTGCTAGGGGTGGTATCATCAATGATAGGTGTTGGGTGGAGAAGGGTCTTGTCACCAATGACCGTGGATGATGGGTTGGGATGGAATGATTCCACATCTTCAAGGTGTGGAGTGGGAGATATCTTCTTTGTTATAAGTCCTTGGAGAACTTCTGGAATGAGAAACTTGAATACTCTAGGCTGAGATGGCATGGTAGGAGTGGATGAAGGATTATGGATTGATAGGGGATTAGGAATAGGGATTGGTGGACTAGGATTAGATGGGGGAATGGGATTGGATGTAGGACTGGGAATAGATGGGGGATTAAGATTAGATGAAGGGTTAAGATAGGGGTATTGGAATGGTGAATTAGGACATGAGGATGTAGGTGGTGCATTGTAGTAAGGGTATTGGGATGGTGGATTAGGATGGGAGGATTGAGGTGGCGGATTGAGATAGGGAAATGTGGATGTCGGATTAGGATAAGAAGATGTGGATGTTAGATTAGGATAGGTTGGTGTGGATGTTGGATTGGGATAGGAGGGTGTGAATGTAGGATTAGGGTGAGCAGATTGGTATGGAAGTTTAGGGTAGTGGGTATATGCGGATGAAGGATTGAGATAGGAGGATGTGGACAGGGGATTAGGATAGGGGTATCGTGATGGAAAACTAGGATAAGAGGATGTGGGTGTTGGATAAGAGGATGATGTAGATGAAGGATATAATGGATATCCCTTGTCAAAGGTAGCATAAGGAGCGTGATTAGGCATGGATGAAGACATAATGGGATAACTCGAAGGGGTGATTGAATTTTGGAAAGCGGGTGGAGAAAACTTACTAGCAATGATAGTGTCAAGGGAATCTATGTCATATTCCTCTTGACCGACAAGACTTTTGTTATCATTGTTGACGTAATTAGGGTTTCCCTTGACTACTATTGATGGAGGATAAGGATTCATGATGATGAAAGGATAAAGAGGATGGATTAAATATTTTGGATGGGAACAGACTAAAACTCAAATCGGGATTTAGGTCAAGCTCAGATAAGGATTGGATTAAAGCTCATATTAGGATGATTGGATGATGCGATGGGATTGATTCTGATGATCGGATTTGATTACCAAAGGATGACCTCGGCACCGAATCTGCTTCCAGATGGAAGTAGATTGATTAGGTCAAAGGTGATTGGATAGGGATGTGATTGGATTGGATCGATCGATGATTGATAAGGTCAACCGATGGATTAAATGGGATGATGGAAGGGATTCTAAACCTCATTCAGAGATTATTCTAGGTGACTTAGGATGCTGATTGATCAAATTAAAGGATAAAAGGACGATTGTGGCACCAAATCCACTTTGAGATTGAAAATGGATTAATTGGGCCAACGATAATGATTAACTTAGGATGGAAGACAATCCTAAGCGTATTTTGATGATGACGATTAGATCAAACACTTAGGTCAATTTGGATAATCACCTGAAATGAAGTTCAAAGGATTTGGATGGGGAAAATGATGATTTGATTGGAGGAACGAATGATAAAAGTGGATGAACAAATACTCAAATCGAGTAAATGATTGACCGGAACGGATGAACGATTGCTCAGAATGAGTAAACGACTGCTCACAACGGATGAATGATTCTCGAAACAAGAAGATGAAGGTTTGGAATAGATAAAAGATTACTCAGAACGAGTAAACAGATGATCGAGAGGGATGAATGACTACTCCAAACGAGTAAACGACCACTCACAACGGATGGATGATTCTTGAAACAAGAAGATGAAGGTTTGGAATAGATGAAAGATTACCCAAAACGAGTAAACGATTGATCGAGATTGTTGAATGAGAGTTTGAAATGATTGAAGGAGGTTTGAAATAGATGAATGCTTACTTGGAACAGGGAAACGAGTGATTGGAATGACAGAACAAGAGTTTGAAATGATGAAAGGAGGTTTGAAATGGATGAACGTTTACTCGGAATGAGTAAACAAATGATCAGAATGATAGAACAAGAGTTCAGAATGATGAAAGGAGGTGTGAAATGGATGAACGTTTACTCGGAACAAGTAAATAGATGATTGGAATGGCTGAATGAAAGTTTGAAATGATAGGAGGTGTGAAGTGGATGAATTTTTTCTTGGAATGAGGAAACAAATGATCGGAATGACTGAACAAAAGTTTGAGATGATAGATGAAGGTTCGGAACGAGTAAACGAATGATCAAAAAAGAGGGAACGAATGTTCATAATGGATGGATGAAAGATTGAAATGAGTAAATAATTGATCGGAATGAATGAACGAATGCTTGGATTAGGAGGTTGACTTGTGGAATGGATGAAAGGTTGAATAGGATGAAATTGAAGAAGATGGAGGGAGGGATTTTTAAGATTTGTCTCGATATCCAACGATCTTGACTGCAGATGGACTAAAGCTCAGATTAGGATTTTGGTTAAGCTCAGATTGGGATTAGATTAAAGCTCGAATTAGGATTGGATTGAAGCCTAGATTAGAATGATTGGAGAATGTGATGGGATTGATTCTACACCAAGTTCCAGGGTCTAAAGGATGTAAGGTGTTGACAATCAGATTTTTCTAGATTTGGCAATTTTCAAAAATTGTCAAATTTTTCCATTTTAGGAAACTTCACAGACATACTTTTGAGAGTCCATTTTTTTTCCAAAAAATACCCAAAACTAAGATAATATGAATTTCCAACTAACATCCCCAATTTGAGACATGCATTTCGAGTTATTCACGAAAACAATTTTCCAAAAATTGAAAAAAACACTAAATTGCGATTTTGAGGGTCAAGATGAAAGTTTGAAGCCTTGAAAATATGGCAAAACAGGGTCCAAAGTTGGTTGGGAATCCACATGCCACCTCATAACGCAACCACCCATAAAATTTTAGCTCAAACGAACACTTGAGTCAAAAGTTACGGCCTCTAGAAGTTTCGGCATAAAAATCAAAACTCTCGAAACGAAGTCTAGGTGATTGGGATGGATGATCCGATCATGGATATGGACTCTAATGATGTTCTAAGTAGCACTTATGTGATTTTGGTGATGAAACGATGACTTGCTGAATAGTGTTGATGACGGGCAAATGGGTGCTCAAAACAACTAAACGAAGGGTGGAATGATGAAACGGATGATAAAACTGACTAGTCAAGGGTTAGGTCCGCCCCTAGAGGGCAGGTCCACCTGTCCAGAGGTCAGGTCTTCCTATGGAGGGTGGGTCCGCTTGTCGGACAAAATTTGGTCAAATTTGGCTAAAACGGGCTAAAAAGGGTTGGTTCAGAGGTTATGTTCATCCCTAGAATAGGTCAGGTCCACCCTTGGAGGACAGGGTTGCCTATCTAGAGGTTAGGTCCACCTGTCGGACAAAATTTGGTCAAAATTGGCTAAAACAGGCTAAAAAGGGTTGGTTCAAAGGTCAGGTCCACCCCTGGAGGGCAAGTCCACCTGTCTAGAGGTTAGGTTTGCCTGTGGAGGAAGGTCCACCTATCTAAAGGTCAGGTCTGCTCGTTTGAAGGGCAGGTCCGCCTGTCGGGAGGGTAGGTTCACCTGTCAGACAAAAGTTGGTCAAAATTGATCAAAACAGGCTGAAAAGGGCTAGTTCAAAGGTCAAGTTTGCCTCTAAATGGTTAGGTCCGCCCCTAGGGGGCAAGTCCGCCTATCGGGAGGGCAGGTCCGCCTGTCGGACAAAAGTTGGTCAAAATTGATCAAAACAGGCTGAAAAGGGTTAGTTCAAAGATTAAGTCTGCCTCTGGATGGGTCAGGTCCGCCCCTGGCTGGGTAGGTCCACCCCTGGTAAAGGTCAGGTCTTCCCCTGGAGGGAAAGTCCACCCCTGACTAGGTAGGTTTGCCCTTGGGTGAAAATGGTCAAAAAAAAAATGTTCGGGTGCATGAAACGAGGAGATGGATGCTCGAAATGGATGGACGAGTGCTCGAAACAGATAAATGACTCTCAAAACAAGGGGAGGAAGATTCAAAATAGACGAATGAGTACTCGGAACGAGTGAACGAGTGCTCAGAACAGATGAATGAGTAATCAAAATGAGTAAACGGTGAATCAGAATGAACGAAGGACTCTCAGAATGAGGAGATAGAGGTTTGGAATGGATGAATGTTTACTCAGAATGAGTAAACAAATGGTCAGGATGGAAGAATGAGAGTTCAAAATGATAAAAGGAGGTTCAAAATGGATAAACGTTTACTCGGAATGAGTAAACAAATGATCAGAATGATTGAATGGGAGTTTGGAATGCTGAAATAGGGTGTGAAATGGATGAACGTTCACTCAAAATGAGTAAATGAATGATCAAAATGGTAGAACGAGAGTTCAAGACAATAGACAAAGGTTTGAAATAGGTGAATGTTTACTCGGAACGGGGAAACGAGTGATCAGAATGGATGAAACGAGCACACAAAATGATGAAACGGGTGTCCAAAATGATGAAATGGATGATAAAACTGACTAATCAAGGGTCAGGTCCTCCCCTGGGATGGGTCGGGTCCACCCCTAGAGGGAAGGTCCACCTGTCCGAAAAAATTTGGTCAAAATTATAAAAAAAGGCTAAAAAGGGGTTGGTTCAAAGGTCAGGTCCGCCCCCCAAGGGTAGGTCCACCCCTAGACAGGTCTAAACTTGATTTTTGAAAAGAAGACTAAGGAAAAGGACCCAAAACACAACAAGCATCAATCAAAGGATACAACTGACTCAACTGAACAAAGAATTACTTGTTTCGCACAAAGAAGATAGCTTAGATAGCACAATCCTAAGACTAGTAGAAGGGGTACGACTGAAAAAGTATTCTATTCTAGGATGAACATGGTTGCTAAGGAGTCCTCGATATACACCCGGTATGTAAGGCCCAAACCGTGAACACCAACCTGTTACAAGCGTGAGTCGGGAACCTTAGCGAGATACTAGAGGCTCAGACCAACTCTTCATGTCATCTCGACGCTTCGCCAATGACAACATGGTTGGATTGAGGTACATCTTTCGCTCTCCCCCCTTTATATACCCCACTGGTATGCATGGTTGGGATTGTCCCTTGGGGTGATGAAATCCCCAAGCAGGTCCCCTAATAAAAGAGAAAAGGGAGACGCAAAAACTTGGTAAGCTATGATTTCTCGTCACCCAGGATCACCAAATGGTGCAAGGGGATTGAATATGTCAAATAGCTTACCAACAAGCACAACAAACAAGATTAATTGACACTCCTAGTTAAACTATGAGCCTAAGTTATCCAAAACCAACAAGCAGCAATTGATAAATAGATAACACTGCAAGGAAAATTTGTTAGTTATTTTTCTCCTTGTTGCTTGCCAAATGTTGATTAGATGCTTGCATAGACACAAACAAGACATGTTAGGAGGTCAGAAACACTTAAAATAGCAAAAAAAAGTGCTAAAAACTCAAATTTTACCTTCTGAAAAAAGTTGTCCAAGTCAAGTATGCTTGTGTGGAGGGCAGGTCTGCCTGTCTTGAGGGCAGGTCCGCATATCTGGAGGTCAGGTCCACTTATCTGGAGGTCAAGTCCGCCTGTCTGGAGGCCAGGTCTGCTTGTCTGGAGGTTAGGTCTGCCTATCTGTCAGGCCAGGTTCGCTTATCTGGAGGTTAGGTTCGCCCCTCTATGAAAAATCTACAAAAAATTAGCTTCTGGAGCCTGTGGAGGGCAGGTATGCCCCTGGGCAAGGTTGGGTCCGCCCCTGGAGGTCAGGTCTACCCCTCGAGGTTGGGTCCACCCCTGGATGGTCAGGTCCGCCCCTTTGTAGGTCAGGTCCGCCTCTCTGCAACCTACACCTGCAAAAAGTGAAAAAAATAGAGAACGTGAAAGATACAGACCCGTCTGTGGGTCCCACTGGGCGTGCCATAAATGTGATCAGGTGAAAATACATGTTAGAAAATGAGTAGCAAACAACAACTATAAACACCCTACATCTCAAGATTGGGTAAATGATTAACTTAACAAAACAAAATGGAATATTTTACCTTGTTGAGTTGTCATTTGGTTGGCCCTTTGATCTTTGACGTTATGTATACTCCTTTGATGGAAAAATATGTAAGTGTGGGATGCAAGATGGATGGAAAATAGGTGAGAATTGATGCAAATGCAAGTATTTTGGCTAAGTAGGGCTCAAATGAAAAATTTGCAAGAGTTTGGCTAACACAATGATCTCCTCCTCAAATGAGGGAAAAGAGCGAGGTATTTATAGAGAATTTTGAATTCTTTAGAAAAATGGATGGTTGATATTAAACCAACAAGACCAAGATGTAGGGCTATGGTGAGTTGAGGACTCACAAGCCCTCACATCTTGACATGTTGCATGTGAAGTGGCTTGAAAAAGATGATGTGTAAATGAGGTGGAAGGAGAGTACATGACATGGAGGTACTACATAGTACCTTGGGATTTGGACAAGATCTCCTCATAAAGGAGGTCCTTGTCCCCATGTGGGTGAGAGGACATGTGAGGAATTAAAAATTCCTCAAATATCCTCATGGGGATGAGAGAAAGAATTTAAAATTCTTTGAAATGCATTGGGGGATTAAATGTGAATTAAAAATTCACATGGGGAAAGGGGTGCCTTCTCTAAAAGGAGAAAGTCTTTAATAGGGTTGACTTAAGACACATTCCGTAAATGACATGGGGATTAGGTTGACCTAATTAAGTGATTAAGGTCGTGCAAGTACCTGATTAGACAAATTAATGACATATTAGAGGCAAGTGGGAGATTAGGAAGAGTTCACATGTGGCTTGATGTGACAAGTCAAAGATCACATGGGGAAGAGAAAAAGGAATTTAATATTCCTTGGAAGGATAAAAGGAATTAAAAATTCCTTGAGAGGTTGATTAGACTATTTAATGAAGGATTAGAGGAGGGTTAGGTGGCTAAGAGAGATTAGAGGCCAACTTGCAAAAGTTGGAGGATGTGACACATCCTAATCAAGGATTAGGCATGTGCACATCCCTAATGATGAGATTAGGAGAATAATTAGGATTAAGAAAGGGATGTGAAATGTGAGGAATTAAATAAATGTCATATTTATTTAATTCATTTGATGAAAAGGAGGATTAAAGAGATAAGGTATTTATTTATTAATTAAATACCTTATGGATTAGAAGAGCTTTAGAGGTATTAATTAAATAATAGTGATATTACTTAATTAATGCGGATAAGGGAATGTTTAGATGAAAAGGGATAAATTTGGATAAATTAAGTGTCCAAATTTAGGTGTCTACAATTCCATTTACTAATGTATCTTCCTTCATAGGATTGTGAGGTCTTACTTTTTGCTTTTTGACTTCATCTAGAGTCTTCTTTGTTTCTACCTTCTTATTTTGTGGAGACACCTTCATGGTGGTTTCTTTCTTCTCTCTCATGTGTATTACAAATGCTTCTTTTTCTTTCTCAATCTCCTATTCACTATATATGTCAATAACATCAAATCTTCTTCTTTTAGCACTTGCTTCACCTTATAAAGCTTCACTTCTCTTGTAGACCAATTGTGGTCCTTCTTCCTCCACTTCTTCGTATTCTTCCACATTGACACTTATAATCCTTTCTCTCACTACCTTTTTCTTTTGTCTTTTCTTTTTAGGGGCGGCAGGTGGTGCTACCATAGTAGCCTTCTTCTTCTTTGGCCTTATCATGTGCGCAACTGGAGGGGATTTCTCCTTCACTTGAGGACTATATTTTTATTTTCTTTTATCTCCAATAGGCTACCTAGTCCCGTAGGACTTCTAAATAGAAGGAGGGGTGGTAGCTATCCTACCAGATCTTCTTGTGCTTCTGGATCCTCCTGCAACACTTGATCCTCCCTTAGCTTTTCTCTTGCATACTGCATTTGTTCATTTGAGATGCCCATTTCCTTTATAATTTGATCAACCATCTTTCTAACCTTCTTTTGAATTATTGGTTTCTTTTTTCTCCATGCACACTTCTATAGACTTCTCTTCATAGGTGCCATATCTTAATTTAGTTGTATCCTTTGAAATTTTCAACAAAATGTCAACTAAACCAGTAATCTCTTGTCCAGTGACCTCATATCCCAATGCAAGGATCCACACAGTCCTTGATTCAACTGCCTTCATGATGCATTCATTAGTGCTTACCAAAAAATTTATATCATTTTTATATTTCTCTACCATTTGCCTTGGAATTATGTATCTCTCATGCATCCTCTTTTAAAAAACTACAAAGAAAGTAGCAAGTGCCTCATCTTGTGCCATCCCATCACCAAGACTACTCATAAAATCTATGATCTGATGAACAACTACTCTTCCTTACAACCATTTCACTCCTTTGGTTGCAAGGATTTCCCTTAGAAAATAGAAAAGTAAACACGTATCCAAAGTACCATACTTAAATGAATACTTATTTTCCTTGGTTTTCTTCAAATTCTCCATCAATTATTTCCTTAGCAACTCATAAAGATCATAGTCAAAATTTTTTTCAACCATCTCATATGCCACATTGATTGTGGTGGAAAATATAGAATTGTTTCTATTTGTGAAATATATTTTATAACTAATTAACATTGTTGCATACCTCACAGTTGGATTTCTAAGGGGATTTACTGCTAAATCCCTCTTATCATATGTTGCACTAGTGAGTTCCATTACCACTTCATTCTTAACCAATTTTAATTCAAGAATAGGTCTGGTGGAGCATAGACTTGTGACCTCTTTGATTACCTCTTTTGTTATCATGGTAGGCATGTCAATCCAAATAAACTTGTCATGGATTCTTCTTAATTCCATTCTAACCCATTTTTCATGAACACAAAAATTTGGAAACCATTGTTATACATCCAATTTCTTCGTAACTAGGTTTTGATATTTTGGTTTTAGGGAAAAATTATCTCCAGTCAATTCTTTAGCCCATAAATATCCTAGCTTAGTGTGATCAAATTCTTCCATCTTTCCATGAATATAAATCCTTATATCTTCTATTGGAAACACCCATATGGAACATGCGAAAACACACCTAACGAGTCGTCTTTAATAGATTTTGGAGGGTATTTCTTGGATTTGGGTTGTGGCTTCTTAGTAAACTCAATAATCCTTGGTGTAGCCATTACAAAGAGTTAAAATTTATTTCAAACAAAGTTCTTTTGAAAACTAGGGAAAAGTTGAGATTTTAAATACCTTTTATTTCATTTTTCAAACTAGGGTTTCAACGTGCCAGGTCACAAATAGCTTCGATCACTCCAAATCACTTCCTTGTTGCTCTGCTTCTTCTCAATGCTTGTTATGAATTAAATTGGCCAAGTAAAATCACTTTATAACCCTTAGAATTTCACCTAATTTCATAGTTAATGTTTCAAACAATAAAGCTAGTAAACCTTTAACTGTATGCATAACCAACTTCTTATGCCCCACAAAATTTCACATTATCATATTTTCTTTTACAATTTTCACCAAAAGATCAAGCATATCAATCTACATCACATATCTTCATGTTGAGGCATCAACACCTTTTATTTGGTGGGGTATGAGATATTTTTATTGAATCTCCCCCTAAGAAAAAGCTCTTAACTTAGTTTCCAGAGGAAAGATCTACACTAAAAGATGGTACAAATTCATCCTTAACTTTTTTCTCTTCCTTCTTTCTCCAAATCTTTTCCATCGTCTTCTTTGTATCTATAGGATCAATCTTTTTCATTGGTTCATTCCTCTTTACTGGATTATCCTTCCTCATATTTTTGCTTCTACAAAACTTAGAAATGTTTCTAGGCCTATTGCAATTGTAACATGTGACATTCTTCTAACCAATATTCCTTCCATTCATTTTAGATCTACATTGATTAGCATTATGCCCAAATCCATAGCATGTATAATAGTATCCTTTGAAAGATTGAATCATTCTACCATGATTATAGCCATTCATCATTTGAATTCTGCACTCACTAACTCTATGACCAATTTTTTTGCATGTAAAACATTGACCAGCAAAGATGGAACATTCTGATTCATTTTGATTCAACATTCAATTGCCTTATGTCCTAATTTATTGCAGGAATAACAAAAACCATTAAAACATGGGTACCTTTGTGCATTTGGCTGTTTGACTTGTGGTCTTCTTTGATTTTGGATCTGATTGCCATCGTTCTTCTTCTTTTCAGGTTGATTTGTAGTTTGATCTACTTTTGAACTTTCACCTATTCAAATCCTAAACCTTCTTTATCTTTAGAGCCTTTCTAATTTGCAATCATCTCATCAAGCTTTGTAGAATTCATCTTGAATTTGTCTTGATGAATCCTTGCTTTCTCTAGATCTGATATCAGATTCACAACTTCTTGTTCAATCCTTGTACATTCCTCAGATTTTCTTTTCACCATTGCATTTATACATTCCTCAATTCTTTTCTTTTCTTCAACTTGCACTTTTAGACTAGTGATAGATTCATTTTCTTGCTTTAATTATTCACTGACTTCCTTATGCTTTTATCTAAACTTCTTGATTTATTCTCTTAATTTTCTAATGCATTCATTTGCTTCTTTGACATTTTCTTTTAGATCTCTATTTTCATCTTTAGTCTTTTCAAGATATTCAAGGGCAACTTTGAGTTTTGTCAAGCATGTAATCATCTTCTATGGATCCAACAATAGGAATCTCTTTTGGAGGAGTAGTTAGTCTTCTAACAACCATTTTTTCAACATTCAAGATCTTCCCCAAGTAGTTAAGATCCTTCCAAAAAACTAAGCTCTGATACCAATTGTTAAAGACCCAAAATACTGAGAGGGGGGGTGAATCAGTATTCCTTTAAACCATTCAAACATTTAAAAATCCAAACCACATAGCACATTCAACTACAATAAATAAAGAAATCATGAAATGTCAACAACATCACATAACACATGAACACCAAGATTTTTTACGTGGAAAATCCAAATTGGGAAAAACCACGGTGAGGATTAACTCACAATATATTATAACCAATTGTAGTATATTTATAGAAGTGCTCATTGTAGGTACACTCACTTCCCACAGAGAAAAAGGTGGAAGAGATATTGTGGCTCACAACCGAATTTGAATTGTTACAATTGCATCTATCATATCCATGGAATATAATTCCTATGAAGCTCAATAAATTGACTTTACACACTTCATCTAACTCATATCTAACACTTTTCTTTCCTCTATATTTTCATCACTCTAATCTTCTACTCAACATTCACAACTTAAATTTTCATTGCTTTGATAATATTAACATCACATACATGTAGAACAATCACAACATTCATCACTATGTCCAAAAAACTAGAAAAGATCTAACTTATATATTTGCATCAAGCATAACATCAACTAGGTCGGCCTAATTAGATGTAACATTTAAAATATAACTTGTTGGCTTGAGTTCTTCCACACACATACTTCATGCCAAGATTTAAATCTCAAAATAAATTTCAATAGGACGGCATGGACCTATAATAGATCCCACATAAGACCTCAACACTTATTTAACCTTCACATTCCTTCAAAATTATTAGGTCAGCACCACAAAAGACCTAACACCAAAATTCTTCAATTGTGTACCCACATTCAGACACGTGGACCTCAAAATTCAATGCCAACTGGAATTCATACACTAATGCCATCTATCAACATATCCTCAAAAGCGCAAAGCCAAAAAATTATCCACAGAGAAGTGTGAACTCTCCCACTCAAGCACATTATACAAGAAATAACTATAATATGCTAGATCAAAATTTTGTTACTTATATCTCTCAAACCAAAAGCCAAAACATAATAAAATTTTGGAATCAAATACTTCTAACAACCAATAAAATAATGTTAGAAGCACAAAGTTAAATCTTCATTTATGGACCAATATAGACCTAAAAACTAGATGCTCTATTACATAGAATTAACATAGTTGACACTTAATCAATTTTCCCTCATAACCAACTTTATCAAATCAAACTATCTCACAAAAATGTCTTCCACGAACACTCCAAAACTTGTTATAACCAATCAACATAATCTGGAATGATCTACACCAAGATCTCCACATTAAAATACAATGTTGACATCAATGACAAAACTGCAACACATCGTTGTATACCTTTGTGCTTATTTCTCATACTCATGTTGCCAACAATAGCATCAATGACATTGTTCCAACACAAGTAAAATAAAAAAATATTGAAATTGATTTGTGTTTATTGTTCATTGATTCAAAAACAAATGCACCCCTAAACTGTAGTTGTAAAAGGTTCCCTATCCATTGATTCCAACACCAAGGAAGTAGGGAAAAAAATTGGGAGAGATGGTGGACAGCGTTTGACCATCCTCCATGCAACAACAATGAGGTCACATAGTATTTTTTGGGAAAAAAAATTTCCAAGTTTTTCCTTGATGATATATCAAACTACTTTGACATGTGTGAGCTCTAGGGAAGAGGTGGAGGCTCAAAATATGATAGAGAGAGGGCACATTGTGCCTAAGATATGGTATGGAGATGCCTTGCTAGAACAGACATTGAGCATGTTGTGATACCTTTTGTTGTGAAGGAAAGTTTTGAGGTGGACACTCTAGAGTCCATTAGCTCCCTCACATAAAAAATATTACAACACACTAGGAAATTGGCATAGGGTGATGAGGGCAAGGATACTAGGTCTCAATGTTCAACTCACACTTGCCAAAAATATGAATATTTTTATGATTGTGGGTTTGAGGATGCTAGGGATGAACATGGCCAAAAAAATACACATCAATATTGGATAAAATTATTTTCATAGATGACATGTTGTATGAAACATTTTGAGTTAATAGATAAGTAAATTTAAATAAGGTTAAATGAATTTAACTATATTTTCTTTTGAAATGTAAGATTAACTATATTCATATATGATAATTGAAAATTAATCTAAATTGATTGTAATAAATTTTAAGGGTCAAAGTGTTCAACCTACGTCTGGTGGCCCTTTAAATCCCACTTATTGTTCTATTTTTAGTTAATGACATCAATTCATACTCCCAATATTCATGGAAAATTGGAGGTGAGTTTTTTTGCAATAATTTTATCTTTGATTCCTTTGATAGAGGTATGAGCCTAATTAGTAAATTTCTTATTCTATTTCTTATTTTATTCATCTATTAGCACAAATAATAATGATATTCATATGTAGTTTAATTTGTTTCTTGATGCTTGTCACAAGGGATCACAACTCTAGATCATGCACTTGCCCCTTAGATAGATGAAGAGATTCAATGATTATTAGCTAGCGGTAAGTGATTATTTCATTATGTCATTTTATAATTCATTTTTTATATAGTAATTTGTGTATTTTTTTATTGTATTAGGTGGAGCTTCAAAAAATTTATGAGAGGAGTTCAAGTCATCAGGTTTGAAAGAAACTATCATCGTTTGCCTCTCCATCCACTAAACAGTCAAATAGTTGTCAACTCTGTCATTCCAGTGGAGATGATTGATTACATTATGAATTTTCTCTATGCCTATATAGATTTTTTGCAAATATATTTGTGTATTGCTGATATGTGACATTGTACGCCTATATAGATTTTTTGTATGCCCATATGATAGTTTTTTACATATATTATACTTTTACCAACATACAAAATTGTATGCCTATATGAATTTTTAGTTAATACAAAAATTTGCAAGTACATCTTATGTTTACAAAAGGTGTGTGTGTACTATGTGTTTGGTATTTTCATAATCATTGTATCTTAATATAGTTTGATCTTTTCCTACATTATAACTATCTTAGTTGAGTTGTCTTGGGTTTTGTGTCCTTTTCTCTTCATTATTTTATGGTGAACAGGGTCTAGGCTACATCAATTATTGTACCGCATGTGCAATTGTTAAACAAAAAGAAAGGTTGATACACACCTGGATACTAGTTCTAAAGAGCCTATGAGAATCTATTTCCATGAAATTCATCCTAGTCTACTCTACTACAAGGAATAGAAATAATTGTGTTTTTTATAGTAGTTGATAGGCTCCCAAAGAAGGTAATTATGATTCCTTTCAAGATTTAACAATCTTAGTTTGGAAAATAAGTCAATTATAATTTCAACATGTCTAAATCCACTTTGGAATCCTAGAAACTACCCTTTTAGGTAGAGATATGAGGCTATTAAGAAACCTTTAAAATCTCTTTAGTATATTCAAGAGACAACATTGAGTAAGTATATTGTACTGCATCTCTATATTGATAGAAAAATGAAAGTAGTAAATAGGATGATAGTACATCTTCTCATGGTGTGCAATTCAAATAAGAAATGAACATAAGATGAAAATATTCTTTTTATCCAACACAACTACAATAGACTTATACACAACTCTAAAATGTATAAACCTTTCCAAGTCTACTTATATTTCCAACCTCTTACACATGTTTACATATCTACTCTATTCTACCATCAGTAGTAGTAAATACTTAGATAGAAATATACATATATAAAGATAACCACAAAAAATAAAAGATAGTAGTCATACGCCTTTCTCAAGAGTATTCCATGTAGATGACAAATAAATAAATAATAATATATTTACTATGTTAATTGTATGTCTCTCTTAATATTTTCATTACTCTATCTCTTGGAGCTTTTACATATGCACATAACTTCATGTATAGAGTTTCTCACTTAGATTCAATGTAGGCCCTAGATTAGTGGTATCATGTGATTCATTTAGTATATCCTATTAAAAATGAGATTCAAGTATTTGATCCTCAATAAAAAACCATGGGAAGCATCAAATTATCTTCCAAATCATTTCAAATGTATTCAAATAGTAGAGGAGCAAGATATGGTCCAAATACTAATCAATGATGGCATTTTAAGGAATTTTTGAGAACAATGTCCCTTTCTATTTAGTCAGTTAATATAGGTACTTAAATGGGTTGCTCCATTGAATTCATTATTAAGTAAATATTTTGGTGGTCAATTCCCCCTAGATTCAAACAAATGTAGGTGTTCTTGTGCCTGGGGAAAAATTAATGCAAATGTAGTAGATAATTAGTTCGATCAATTAGAGTCATATTTATCTATGAATGAATTTTTAAAAAATATAAATCAAGATTTATAAAATTCTCTTCACACATCAAGATGTGGTGGCAATCACATGCTCTTTGGGAGGGAGAGTAAGTAGAAGGAATATCTAAGTCTTCAAGAATGAATATCATCTAAAATATTTCTTTGATGATCGTTACATGTAGTGATCACAATTACAACAAGGACGTGCCTTTTTTTTTTTAAAAGGGGCAAAAAAAATTTATTCAATAAAGAGAAACCAAGTACAATAAGAGCCAATATGACCAAAGTCATCAAAATATATACTACCCCAAGCTCCAAAATAGAACTATATAAAGATGTGCCAAAGCCCAACCAACACCAAAAGATACTGTCCAACCATAACACAAGGCTACACCTTCCAATCCTCATAAATATATCTAGACAAAGTGTTGCTTTATCCAAGTCCAACTGTCTCCATTTAGCCACATTCCATGTCCCCGACCTTTGGAGGCCCATTTAGCAATGCAATCCACAACCCTATTTCATTATTTTGTAATATGAACAAATGAGATGGTTTCAAAATTCGAAGCAAGATGAAGAATTTTATTCACAATTAAAACCAATCTCCATGAAGAGTCCTAAAAATATCTCTTATTAAGAAGAGAGACCAAAATCATAGAATCAATCTCATAAATCACATCCCTCCAACCAAATTCATAAGCTCTCTCTAGAGCCTTAAGAATAGCATAAGCCTCCACTTGATTGATAGACTACACACCCATGTTAATGGAGAAGAAAAATTGTATGATCCTGCTACTATAATGACCCACTCCACTAATCCCAACATCTCCAAAATTTCTCCAAGAAAAACCATCAGTGTTAATTTTGAGAGTCCCAACAGGAGGAGGACATCACCTCTCCTCTCTATTCACTTTCTTAGAAGGTTTTGGCCTAGTTCCCCTATTCCCTTGGGGTCTTAGGGAAGAAGAAATATCAAGGCTAGAAGCTATATGCATGTCTAAAGAATACATAGACTCCCCCAAGTTGAATTTAGATGAGATAGTTTGTTTCATAATACTTTTCACCTTGTACTAGACCTGCAAAGCCCCCAGACGAAACTCACAAAAAATGCATCGATTCCTCTCTGACCAAATCTATCAAATAATAATAGAAGGTACCACTTCCCAAGCAACCACCAAATAGGACATGGATGCTAGAGAATGGCCCAAATTATCCCAAAAGTATTGCAAAGAAACAACAAACCTAAGCAATCTTCAAAATTTCCACCAAAGTCTCTAAATTTCCAAAGCAAAAGTACACTAAAAAAATAGGTGAGTTGTACTCTCTTCACTACATCCACATAAAAAATAGAGAGAAGGCCCACAGAAACCATATTTTTTTTATATTTTCCCAAGTGAGGCACTTATTATGTCTTAGAAATCATAAAAACATGTTACACTTGGGCCACCCATCCTTGTTCCAGATGTGTTTCCACCAAGGATAAGTTGTCAACTCAGCCTAATGGGACACCAAAGTAGCATACCCTTGAGAAATAAAGTTGATACACTTTGATTCATGACCCCAAGCCAATAAATCACTATCCTTTGAAGAAAAACAAAGCCTCTCTACCAAAATAGACACCAAAATACTTCGCTCCGCTTGAGAACCACCATCCAGCCAACTATCAGGATTTTCCACTAATAAACTTTAGTGCCTCCCAAATAAGAACATTTGAAACTGCTCACCCTAGACCGCCCAACAGCCACAAAAATCTCACTTAAAGGTCAAATATGAGGGAATGAAGAAAGAATTGGAGGGTGACCATCCCAATAATAATTCCAAAGAGAGACTTCTCCCCTTTTTGAATGATCCAAAAAAGACCCTTCTTAATGAGAGTTGAACCCCTCTTAATAGTGCTCCAAATCATTGAAGCTTTACCCATCAAATCCATTCATAGAATATCCTAATTGGTCACCCCTCCCAAGTATTTATAGTGTAGAACACATACCCATGGCTGCTTTAGAAATTTACATCACAGGTCCACTATAGTTTAATATTCAAAGCAAGACTATTTTGCATTGACTTCCTAAGCCCAATGCCACCATTCTCCTTTGCTCTATAAACCTGATCCCAACTTACCAAAATCCATTTCCTAATGTCAAAATTCCATACCCATAAAAATTTCTTGGTAGGGGAGTCAAGCTCCTTGAGCACACTCTTAGGAGCATATAACAACATGAACCTATACAAAGGGAGAGTCTGGAGGAGCAAAGACACAAGAGTCACCCAGCCAACCAAAGATAACCATCTAAAGGTCCAATGGTTGACCTTAGATTGAAATTTATCCAAGATCTTTTGTCGATCATTCCTCTTCAAATTTCTAGCATAAAGGGGAATCCCCAAATACTCCAAGGGAATTTTACCAATATGAAAAATAAATAATGTTGGCTATGCTGCATTGGATCAAATTAGGAGTATTGAAGAAAAGGATTTGAGACTTAACCTCATTGATCTATTGGCTAGATGCAGCCAAATAAACATCCAAAACTTTCCTGAAGCTAACTTCTTCCTCAATCCTAGCAATACCCATGAGAGGGGTGTCATCAACAAACTAGAGATGAGTTAGTTCTTCCAAACCTTGTGCCCAATGCCAACCATGAATGGAGCCTCTATCTTCATGTTGTTTTAACAACCTCCCAAAATGTTTAGCCATCAAAACAAACAAATAAGGGGAAAGAGGATCCCCTTGCCTGAGTCCATGGCTTGGACAAAAGGTGGGAAAGGGGGAGTCGTTAACAAGAAAAAAGAAGGAAGATGTGGTCACATAGCTCATAACCCACGAGACCCACTCTGAGTGGAAACAAAAATCCAAAAGAAAACATTGAAGGAAAGAAAGCAAGGGATTCAAACACCACTTCAATCTTTTAATAATCAACTTGGTAATAATCTTGTAGGTCACATTGCACAATGCAATAGATGGAAAGGATTCGAAGGAAGTGGCACCCTCTTCCTTTGGAATCAAAGCTAGGAAGGTAGAATTTATATCTTTGAGCATCTGCTTGTTAGTATAAGACTCCCGAACCACCTCTAGCAAATCCACTTTGATGGCATCCAAAAATTCCTAAAAGAACTCAATAGGAAAACCATCAAGGCCAGGGGCCTTACCTTTCTTCATCTAGAAGACAATATCCTAAAGTTCCACCAAAGAGATGGGTGCCAGAAGAGAATTATTCATCTCCATTAACACTAAAGGGGGGATGCAAGCCAAAACCAATTTCTCCTCCAAGGCAAGAGAGGACCATCTTCAAAGAAGAGAGAGGAAAAGAATTAGACCACATCCTCTGTAATAGCTTGATGCAAGATTAACTATTCCCCCTGAGCCAACAAGAGAGAGGAAACAATATTCCCACCTCTATGTGCCTTAATCGAATTATGAAAGAAAGTAGAATTCCTATCGCCTTCCTTGAGCTAGTCAAACCAAGATTTTTGTTTCCAAAAAATCTCCTCCCGTAGCTCCCATTCAACAAGATCTTTAGAGCATTTTGTTTCTTCCTAAAGAAATCCCACAGTCATCCCCTCTTCCTTTATTTTGAACATTATGCTATCAAGTTGATCTTGAATCTGTTTCTGCCTATGAAAGAGGTTACAAAAACTTTTTTTTTTTGGTCGGTAACAAAGGTGATTTTATGAATAATTAAAACAGATTGCAAAGAGCTACTTGAAATGTCAACATAAAACCCTTTCCAACCCCAGTAAACACCTTTATAAAAAACCTAACCTTGCCAACTATCAATAATACACTCAAATTCATGAGTTGCATACAATAATACAAACCAAAGCTTCCCAATCATCACAAGAAAGCAAGCCTAAAACCAACAATCCCTACAGAAGACCTGTTAACAGGTCAAAAGTTTGGAGTTCAATCTGGTCTTCTCTTTGTCTGGGACCTAAGTACCATTGCACAGGTTTCCTTCCTCTCTTTCCTTGCTTTCTTCCCCTTGACCGTTTGCTAGCCATCCTCTACCCTTTCAGCCGCCTTCTCCCAATCCAATGATTTGTCATTAGGACTCTTCAAAACTTCATCCAAGCTTCCAATCATTTGTTGATTCTGCTCATCATATTTTCTTTTCCCTTTATCTTTTTCTAGTGACCTCACCAAACCCTTTTTCTCTCAACATTTGGGTGTCACAACCCAATTTTTTGGATTTAACTCCTTTTCCCCTCCATTGTAGACAACATTGTCTCTATTCACAACTAGATTCCCTTCCTGTGCCAGGACATCCTTGCTCTATTGTTGAACCACCCTTCTACCTTCTTCCACCAACTCCTTCCCTTCCTAACCCCCTTCCTCCCTGCTCTTCTCCTGAGGGCTCATTTTATTTTCATTTTTTTTCTCCACCGTATAGTGTTGGGGTTCAACACCTTTCCACCATGAGGCAGATTTAGTTGCTCTTTTTTTGGCACATTGAGTAGCCAAATGTCTAGTTTTGAAATAAACTTTGCACCTAGAAAGGGTATCCCTTCATAATCCAATGGTTGCACCCAACATCTTTTCGAAGTATTTAAACATATCACCTTCGGAGGTGCCTTTGACACATCCATTTCTACTAAAATACGGGCAAAGGTTGAATGCAGAAGGTTTGAAGACTCATCGTCCACCATTAAAAAGCTTCCTAAAGAATTCCTTACAGCCTCTAAATAGGAATCAAACCAAAATTGTAAGGGAAGGTAGGGAAGTATCACCCAGATGGGAACCTTCTCAAACACCTCAGTGGTTGGATTGAAAGCTAGATGCCATGGCTTTAATATCAATGGGTTTTTTTTTCCCCATTCCTAGTGGTAGTCACAAAGGATCTTAGTTCTATCCTTCTCCTTTTCAAAAACAACAATGAAAAAGCCTTTATCCATGGGATAGATTTGGACATACCCTTCAATAACATCTTGCCACTGGTGAGAGATCCGCTGGTGGAGTTCTGTCATGCTTGGCCAAAATCCCCTGAATCTTCCTATCAAACCCAGCCTAGAAAAAACTTTTTTGTTAAAAATTACTTCTTGCTCGAGCTCTTCATCAAGGTCCATTGTGATTGATCTAGATGTCAAAAGCAATCCAACATCTCTTCCGCCCCTTTCTGACAAAGCTTTGTTTGGAAATTTCACTAACTGAGAAGGTTTGGTTCCCCCAGTCAAAGTTGCTTTAGACCTCTTGGCAAAACCATCGCCTCCTGAGATGCACACAACAGGAGGCTCTCTCATCTGGGTACGATTCTTAGGTAAGATTTCCCCATCCGCACCATGGTCATCTCTACCAGGTCCTATTTTCTTCACTTCCTTCTCTTTTTGTGAGTTCCCGTTGTCTGTTTTGTCTCCATTGTGTCGAGGACCACCAAGATTTTCCTGTAAAAACCCACCCTCAAGTATCGGATCAAGATTATGGCCGCATTGTACAGGGGTGACACTACTCTCCACACAAACTGTTCCCCTATTTTGGCTGAAATTTTTCAACTCGCCTTCCCCACCCAGATCACTCTTCACCCTGTTGCTACTCCACAAACCATTAATCTCTCCCGAGGAATCCCTAACAAACGCATTCGACCTGGGAAAAACCTTAGCCTCCACCGAGAGCCATATTCAATTGTTAGCACCCTCCATCCCAATTTTCCCGGTTACCAAAAACTATTTTATTTCATTTCTTAAGCTTGAATTTGAGAAATTGGAGCCTCTTGAATAAAGAGAACATTGCAGTGCCAAAGGGATGCCTCCCTTTAAACCACCACTGATCCACAAGTTGGTGTAGACTATGATTGTTGAAACACATCAGTTGAAATTTAAATGGGGGTTTCTTAACCATAAAGAACTGAGATGAGGAGAATGTAATCAGCCAATGATTGAACCCCTTCCACACCTATAAGACCCCACCCCTTCTGGCCTTGTTTTTCTTATTAGTCATCAAGGGTTTATGTCCTATATTTTATGTTCTTTTGAGTTGGGAAATATACATGATTGATTATTGTTCCTATGCATCAAGTTGTTTATATTGTTAACTAACTAGTGGTTGTTGTGATTTTGTGTGATAGCCAGATGAGGTCTACCCCTATCTACGTAAGTATGTAATGATTGAGAGGTTTTGTTATTGGAAATATCATTATGTATATTAATGGATTTCATCATGTTAGGTGATTTATATTATGAGTGTGAGTAAGTGAATATAAAGGTAATGATCGATATTTAATATTTGGTTGTAGTAGTACTCACTATAGGTAGAATAGATTATTGATAAGTGGTAATATTGTGACATTAAATAGCATGATCAACTATTGCTTGGATCTAAAAGGGATTCTACACATAGGATGAGTTAGATTATATGTTACTTATGTGGATTTAATTCCTTAGTTTGATTATCATTAGAAGGTTATTTTTCATATGATATCTATTTCAAATACTATTAAATATGAGAAATATCGACACCTCCTTTTGGTTGAGCAAACAAGTTAAAATTGGTCACTATCAATGAAGGGGTCACATAGTCATTTCCCTTATGTCATTCTTGGAAATTTCTAGTATTGCGAAGGATATGTATTCAACCTTGTTTTGTAAGGGTGAAGTGCATATGGGAGATGTTGCTTATTAGACCCTTGAGTCACCTCTTTTAATGTCATTATTTATTTTAGGTTTTATAACATCTTTATGTGATTTTAATTGTTTAAAAGGTGCCCTAGGTGGTAGGTCTATAGAGTAGGGGTCTTTTTATTCTATAAAATCACTTAAATAAAGTTTAAAAACCACTCTTATTCCCCAATTATGAAATGTGGCGAAAATTGGGTTGGTTAGGTAGTTGGGAAGTTATGGAGAGTTGGTTTCACTTTCTCTTATATATATTCCTTCTTTTGAAAGGAAAGGGGATCCCTCTTTTGGTTGGATTCACTCTTTTGGCCTTGGACTCTCTCCTTTTGCTTTTGCTTTACTCTTGTTCTTTGGATGCTTTCACATTTTTGGGGAGGACTTTTGGTGAAGAATGGAGGAAGTAGGAGAGGATTTGGGAGGTCCTCTCCAACTTGGGAAGCAATTTTTGGTGGTAGAAACTAAACACTTTGTTGATCATTGTTTTGATGTACGAAAGAATGCATTGGATGTTTTCTTATGGTTGCAAAAGTTACATGAAAATGGTTGTGAAACCTTTATGTATTTTATTGTGAATTATGTTTGAGTTTACTCTTGATATGAACACCCACCTTGACTAATTTGAACATAAGAACCCTTTATGTGTTTTAGTTAAAGAAATGATAGGGGTGTATGAATGGTGGTAATGTGACAAGCCTACTAATGTGAGTTTTATGTGGTGTATTTTGTTGTGAACCCTTTGTGTAAAGTGATTGTGGAAGTTATATGTGACCCCTAGCTTGGGGGTGGATTGAATGTCAATCCTATGGTTGGGAGGAGAGCTTGTTGGCTATTTATTTTTTTGTTGCCTTCTTATTTCAGGCATAAATAATGAAGTTGGAAATCAAGAAAATTTATCAAGTTAGTGTAAGGAAATATAGTGAGCGTATCTAATGAAAACTCCAAATAGTAGTGCCTTTGGTAACTTCAATTTCGAAGATTACCTCAAAGTAACAAACAAATATGTCCTAAAGCGGAAACAAACACAGTCATTTCCCACATTGATCCTTCTAAGAGAAGCACATGTAATTCAACAACAAGCAATAACACAGATGAAAGATACTATAGAAAACAGAACACAAAGATTTTACGTGGGGAAAACCCTTTCAGGTAAAAAACCCCACTCTCTAAAGTTTGAGCCATTGTATTATTTAGTAACAGAAAGTTACAATACAGCTTCAGGCTCTTAGCCTTTTCAGAGATTACATCTTGTTCATCTGGATACAACTAGTAGCAAACTATCCTTGAGAGATCACTCAAAGCAATCATGATCACGAGAGGTTCCTGCAGCTTAACTCTGCCTCTCAATCCTCTGCTTCGACCTCATGGCTTCGAAATTTTGGCCAGCCACTCAGTCCTCACTCTATCAGTCTCTCTTTGGCTCTCAGCTCTTCAACTCCTTGGCTTATTAGCCCGCCAGCTTCATTTCGCTATAGAATGTCCAATGCATTCATATACATTCGTTCTCATTCGGCTCTGTGAATCGGTTCAAGATCATAACTGTCAAGCAGCAACCTCCAGCTCAACATCCTTATCAAAATGTAGATGTTTCCATTTCCTCGTGTAGATTTTTCCCTTCCACACAGAAATGGTCGCAACGGTTCACATCCTGCTTTCTCGGATTGGACCACATTGTACCACGTTGGACAGACTTCACTCGGTCAACAGCGATCAGCTTGTGTCGCATGTCGGTGAGACACTAGAAGTGTCTCCCCGATGCCACAAGACCCGTTTACACGTTGTCACCAAGAGTCGTCTCCATCGGCAAGAGGTTCCACCGAGCTTACCATCGACCTCAGCATGCACATCAGTGAGACTATCACTATCGCTAGGAGATCACATCAAGCCTTCAAGTCATACCGAAACCCATTGTATCAGCATTCATCTATCGACACGAGTCTCCTCATCGGCATGATCGGTGAGACCTCTCACCGACCTCCAATTGAACTCATCCGCCAATGCTATCGCTAAGACATCCAACTGTCGCCAAGAGGTTATACTGAGTCTCCTCAAGTTTCACCGAAGCACCCGACATTTGGCAAGACATTCGTCTTTCGCCAAGACCTCACATCGAGCAAAACATGTCATACCGAGTCGGCAAGACTTATCACTTTCGCTGAGACATTATACCGACATCAAGATTCCCATCGGCAAGACAACCACTCTTCGCCAAGACATCATACTGATGCCTTCAAGTTACCCCAAAGTCTTTTGTTGGCCAGACATTCTGCTCTCACCAAGACCTCTCACTGAGTCTTCATGTTGTTCTGAAGCATCCACCAGTCAGCGAGACTCAGCACTTTCACCAGGACTTCATACCGAGGTCCTAAGTCATACCACACCGTTGGTGAGACAAACGCCCATCGCCAAGACTTCATAGCGAAGTCTTTTGAGTCACTGCGAAGACCCCAAGCACTATCGCCGAGACTTCTCCATTGTCGTTGGGACATCATACCGATCGCCTTGAGCTCCTCCGATGACTCCAAGATTTTCCCCGTCGGTGTGACCTTTCATTCTCATTGGGACATCTTACCGAAGCCCTTGTGATTACCCCGATAGCCATATGCTATCGGTGAGACTTTCACCAGTCGCTGGGACTTCTCCTCGACACCCGATAAGAGCATTCTCCTGAGTGTTCAAGTCACCTCGATGACTTCAATTGGTGAGACATCTCCCAGTTGCTAGGACCACATACCGACACACTTGAGTTACAGCGATAGACTTCATTTAGCAAGACATTCACTTTGTCTCAGCGACATGAGCAAAGCACAAGGTTATTAAACTACCAGTCGGCTAGACAACATGAATGTCATAGCGACCATGCTTTCTCAGAGGTTTCAGCCTGTGAGATTGCGGCACATTTTCCAACAATCTCCCACTTGACAAAGATCACACAGGCACCTCCAAAGCAACCAGAAACTAGGATCACACTAGCTCCACCAGTTCAGACCCCACAAAACTCAATGACCAACAAAGCAAACCGATCATAGCCTTCCAGGAAACCACATAGATCAAAAACATGCTCTCATGTTCCATCAAGAATTCTGCTCCAACATCCAAGATGTTCACCTTCAGGCAACAATCCTATCATCTTCCAACATGCCACCTGTGGAAGAAGAATACAAAGCCACGGTGTATAAGCACCATTCCAACGAACACAAGCAAAAGATCCTAGTGATATCATGAACAAGATACAACTACCACTTCACTGTGCTCAAATGCTATACAAAAGAAATATCAACTTCAAAGCTTCAAAAAGAACACACCAGTGAAGTCATATCTAGAAACAAGAAACAAGACATCGGTTAGAACAACAATCAGATTGGCTACTCCCATCCAACTGATAACCCACGCGACTGAAAATAACACCCACAGCTCATGCTATTCCATCCAATCACACATACCCAAACAGGTATCACCATTAGTAAACTTATGTCAATCCATAACCAACTCATTAATAGCAAATACAAGATCCAAGTTTCAACCAGTCGAAGAAGACAAGACACATACAGGAACTCCCACTATTCGAGTAATCCAGATCTGAAAGATCAAAGGCATCAACAAGTCTACCAATTCTAGCACATAGAAAATGTAACCCTGTAGTACCAAGGAAAAATCCACAATGACATGCACAACCTTCAACAACCTGCTACAAGAGACATTTCTCTCACCACAAACCTTCACGGCCACAGAGAGAAACTTTGCACATCATCTTCCTGTAGAACATCCTTCTACATACACTTCTAATAGCCAGCTGTGTCAAGAATGATCTTCTTCATAACCCAAAAGAGAAACCTTAACAACATCCATCTGTTCAATCATCAAGATCAAACCAATTTTAAAACCAACATGGATGTAAGCATCTCAAAGAAGATCAAACTAGTTCATTTCCCATTTTAGGAAATCAGCCCATACATCATCTCCTACCAATTCTCATTAGCAACAAGGAGATAAAAGAAAATGTACAACTTCCACTATGAATCTTCCAGAATCATTAAACAGTAATTCAAGATCCATATCATGAAAATAAACTTAATAAAACTCATATGGAAAATATAATGGGCCAAATACCTTTCAAATAAACTGCCGAGCAGACCAAGAGTGGGAACGAGAATACTCCTTTCAGGATATGCAAGTCATCATGACTAATCCAAGAGAAATCTCCTCATAGGTCTCTTATTGAACTTACGTTCAACCAAGGTGAAGGCTTCTCGGACTTTCTGCTGAACAACTTTAACAAAAGTAACAAGCAGCAACACATCTCTCATAAGAGAAAAAACAGCCTCACCTTGTTCTTCATGTATCCATGAGTACTAGCAACTGATCATCTCATGCTAAACTTCAACTGCATTACTACACTAACACGAAGTATCAAGCAAGTAATCAAAGCACTCAATACACAAAGAATTACCAGACCACTGTCAAAGCTCCAATCATCTGAATCGGGAACTTATCATGACATCATGATCTACACATCCCCATAGGAGATACCATGCTTTAAGTGACCTCACCATTGTCTCAAGTACAATGCACAATGCCAAAACTCTAGTGTACAAGCAAGAGTATACCATGACATAAAGCAAATAAACTTAAAAAAAAGCATCACCTGTCAAGCACCACCAACACCTTAGCCAAAGACTCCAAGCATCCTCCATGGTTCCAAGATGTTTCACATCTTCAAATAATGTCCATGCAAAAGTGTAAGAACCCTTCTGCAACACTAAAGAAGACCATTCATCACCATGTGATGAATCCACAGTCACTGCTAGAGCTCCCACTGAAAAGTGACACCCGAGCTCTCAAGCATCATGACCACCTGCTATAGGTTCCCTTAACCGACTATTCAGGTACTCAATAGTATCCATCCTCTTATCTCAAAACACCACACCAATGCACAAGTGACCACGGACAAGGCCAACTAACAAGTTTGTACCAATCAATGAATCAACCTTGTGGATATAGACAGTCCACTTCCGAATTGTCTCATAACAAACATGTAGGTAAAGACAGCCCACAACATTGCACAACCCGTAGATCCATTCAATAGAAACGTGCAAACCCATCATTGCATTGGAAACTGCAACACTGAGATATCAAAGAGAATAACCATGTAGAAAACATGACTCAAACACCAGATCACACCAGATCTGACTTGCCAACATGTCCACTACGAGTACCATAATCAAGGAATCCACAAGCACCACCACAAGAATGCTGAGTGACAAATCACATACCAACACTCCCATGCAAAGAAGAAAACATACCTCCTCAAGCCATGCACCAAGCATGCATGCAGGCCTGCAACTATTTCATCCAACAACACCCCAAAAGGCCAATATCTAGACAATAGCTTAACAACAACTCCACATGATCACAAGTTTTGCTTAACCGTGTAAACCTGCACAACCACAGAGCCATGCAAGTACAAAACATCCTTAGAAAGGAAAACAACAGTTCAGGAGAATCCAGGTCCCTTTCAACCAACTCTAAAACCACCAACATGTACATGCATCCAAGAAAGAGAGAAACACTATTTCAGAAGCTTGCAAATCATCTAATGATTAACTCCATAGCCTTCAAGCATTCAAGGTTAACAGGAAACAGTGCCTTCCAACACTAGGAACCATCACCTAGCATAAGCACTCTGAAAAATCCACCTCATACTTCAAGGTTATACCTCTACCAGCCAGGAGACACAGATCACAACACGATCAACTCCATTTTCCATCTTGACCATCCTTCAAGCTGCATGCTGTCTCAAAATACCACAAGGCTTCCACTCATCAAAGGATCAATCCATCAGTCCATTCATCCATATTTCTTCCAGCTCATCAAGCTAAGAAATCTTTACAAGAGAAATATCCAGAACCATCAACCAAAAGAAGGCTCTAATACCACTTGTAAGGAAATCTAGGGAGCATATCTAATGAAAACTCCAAACAATAGTGCCTTTGGCAACTTCAATTTTGAAGATTACCTCAAAGACACAAACAACTATGTCCTAAAGCGGAAATAGACACAGTTATTTCCCACATTGATCCTTCTGAGAGAAGCACATGTAATTCAACAAAAAGTAATAACACAAATGAAAGATACTACAGAAAACAAAACACAAATATTTTACGTGGGGAAAACCCTTTCAGGCAAAAAACCCCACTCTCCAAAGTTTGAGCCATTGTATTATTCAGTAACAGAAAGTTACAATACAGTTTTAGGCTCTTAGCCTTTTCAGAGATTACATCTTGTTCATCTAGATACAATTGGTAGCAAACTATCCCTGAGAGATCACTCAAAGCAATCATGATCACGAGAGGTTCTTGCAGCTTAACTCTGCCTCTCAATCCTCTGCTTTGACCTCATGGCTTTGGCCTTTCGGCCAGCCACTCGGTCCTCACTCTATCGTTCTCTCTCTGGCTCTTGGCTCTTCATCTCCTTGGCTTATCAGCCCGCCAGCTTCTTTTCGCTACAGAACGTCCAATGCATTCATATACATTCGTTCTCATTCGGCTCTATGAATTGGTTCAAGATCATAACTGTCAAGCAGCAACCTCCAGCTCAGCATCCTTATCGAAACGTAGATGTTTCTATTTCCTCGTGTAGATTTTTCCCTTCCACACAGAAATGGTTGCAACGGTTCACATCCTGCTTTCTCGGATTGGACCACATCATACCATGTCGGACAGACTTCACTCGGTCAACAGCGATCAGCTTGTGTCGCATGTCGGTGAGACACTAGAAGTGTCTCCCTGATGCCACAAGATCCATTTACACGTTATCGCCAAGAGTCGTCTCCATCGGCAAGAGGTTCCACCAAGCTTACCATTGACCTCAACATGCACATCGGTGAGACTATTGCTATCGCCAGGAGATCACATCGAGCCTTCAAGTCATACCAAAACCCATTGTATCAACATTCATCTATCGGCAAGAGTCTCCTCATCGGCATGATCGGTGAGACCTCTCACCGACCTCTAGTTGAACTCATCCGCCAACGGTATCGCTAAGACATCCAATTGTCGCCAAGAGGTTATACCGAGTCTCCTCAAGTTTCACTGAAGCACCTGAAAGTCGGCAAGACATCCGTCTTTCACCAAGACCTCACATCGAGCAAAACATGTCATACCGAGTCGGCAAGACTTATCGCTTTCGCTAAGACGTTATACTGACATCAGGATTCCCATCGGCAAGACAACCACTCTTCACCAAGACATCATACCGATGCCTTCAAGTTACCCCGAAGTCTTCTATCGGCCAGACATTCCGCTCTCGCCAAGACCTCTCATTGAGTCTTCATGTTGTTCTGAAGCATCCATCAGTCGGCGAGACTCAGCGCTTTCGCCAAGACTTCATACCGAGGTCCTAAGTCATACCACACCGTCGGTGAAACAAATGCTTGTCGCCAAGACTTCATAGCGAAGTCTTTTGAGTCACCGCGAAGACCCCAAGCACTGTCGCCGAGACTTCTCCATTGTCACTGGGACATCATACCGATCGCCTTGAGCTACTCCGATGACTCCAAGATTTTCCCTGTCGGTGTGACCTTTCATTCTCGCTGGGACATCTTACTGAAGCCCTTGTGATTACCTCGATAGTCATATGCTATCGGTGAGACTTTCACTAGTCACTGGGACTTCTCCCCAACGCCCGGTAATAGAATTCTCCCGAGTGTTCAAGTCACCCCGATGACTTCAATCGGCGAGACATCTCCCAGTTGCTAGGACCACATACCGACACACTTGAGTTACAGCGATAGACTCCATTCAGCAAGACATTCACTTTGTTTCAGCGACATGAGCAAAACACAAGGTTATCAAATTGCCAGTCGGCCAGACAACATGAATGTCACAGCGACCATGCTTTCTCAGAGGTTTCAGCCTATGAGATTGAGGCACATTTTCCAACAGTTAGGATTCCATAAATTGGTATGAGTCAGGAAATACTTCAAGCTCCAAGAGTGGAGAATCATCAAATCATAGTTCTCAAAGGTAATCTTGATAAAATCAAGCCTCTTTGGGTGTACCTATGTGAAAATGTGTTGTAAAATTATGTAAAGTAGGTTGTAATCGCTAGTCAATAAGTAATACAAAAAAAAGGGTGGATCATATCTTATATACATTTGTGGAATGAATGGTCAGGTAAAGCCTTGAGTTGCCTTAGGGGGCTTGTGTTAGGTTGCAAGCATCATTGGACTACTTCATAGAAAAATAAAGGGTGTAAGTCCTTCCTTGATGTTCAAGTGGGTAATTACACTTACATGTGAATGCAAAAGCATCTAGAAATTATGAAAGAAACTATTCTCTCTAGGTTGGTTTGTGAAAAAAATATACCCTAAGATTAAATTGTGCAAATTGACATGAACTTAGTTCAAAATTTGTTTCTTTCATTTTTGTAAAATTGCTTCTAAAAGTTAGATTCTTCCTTTCAAAATGTGATATAGATTTCAACATAAAAATAACAAAATTCCAGACTCCAATGATTAGTTTAATGGTTCTTAGAAGGGTTTACATTTCAAATATGCTCTTGAAAGAGAAAGTGATGTAATATATATATATATATATATATATATATATATATATATATACTACCATCCCTTCTATGTATGAAAGAGATATATAGTCGCAAAAGATGAGTTTAATTTGAATTTCTCAGATTTCTGAAAATGGAACTCTCTGGTTTTTTTTTTGGGTCTCTCTCTCTTTGAATTAGGGAAAAAAAAATGAAATAACTAGAGTTGAATCTTTCCTGGTGCATAGTTCGACCTGTTTTTTGGTTGTTGGAATAAGTAACACTCCCTTTAGCCCTTTCTTGCGCAACATTTAAACCTGCAACCAAAAAGTTATAAAATGGATGCATTGCAATTGACTTGGCCAACAAATAGCTTGTGTTAATGGTCGTTGTTGGTCTTTAGTCTATATTAAATCTGTTCTTGGTCATCTCCTTGTTTGTGTTGGACACCGGGCCTTCTTTGGCTTGCAATCAATATACAGGGAACGATTTTCCAGATATTGCTTGACCATTATGCTAATTGCAATAAATCAGATTGAAGAAGAGCCGACTATATTTCGGTTTGCATCTGCAACAATGAAATGAGAATGTTGTTTGATAGGGAAGCAGATAGTTATAGGTAGTTGGGTTTAAGAGAAAACATTTGCTTATTGATTGTTACAAGAGAAATACTACTGTGATTTCTCAATTTAAGAAAATGATCATCAGGGAGCTGCATTTTTCGGGTTTTACTCTGATATTTTTTATTGTCTGATCTCTTTATTTTCTCATTTATAGGTTGAAGTTGAGAAGAATCTAAAGATCGGCTTTCAAATTCAGCAGATCAAGCGTCAAGTCAATCAGTTATTCAGCAAGAGGATGGTCACTGTCTCCCAGGGCCTAAAGTCTTTTTTTCAAGATTGATTTTGTCCTCCACCTTGTGTGCTTGTTAGTGGCTGGTTTACCATGTAATTTCTAATTGTATCTCTCTTGTCTTTTGCTTGTACTGTTGTATGGTTAAAGTTTATGCTGCTACACACTGCTGGTTCGACTTGTCTCTTTATGTTGATATTGTTTTTAATGTAAGTCTTAGCTCCTGTAGTATGTTATACTATGTTGCTGCCATTACAGCTGTGCTCATGTAAGTCAGTTTTTCACTGCGTTTTCATTGTAATCTCAGCATTTTTCTCAATTGAAAAAAATAACTAACTAATATGTTATTGTGCAAAAGGATATAGAAGAGCAACAATAAATAAATTAAAATTCAGTTCTCTGCTTCGTAATTCCAATTTCCCTTCAAGAATTCTTAAAACTCAACCTGGAAATAAAACAAATTTAGGAATCCAACAATTGAAGATTGCTATTGGATTTAAGATCATCTAACGAGATTGATAACTAGTTAAAGGGATAATAGATCATTTATAAAATGAAATAAATAATAAATCTTATTATGTTTTTAAATTAAGAGTTCATGTATAGTTATAATTAAATAGCCTTGTAATAAATAGCAAATGATAAATTTACAAGAGAAAGTGATACTTTGGATCTCATAGATTAAAGATCAAACTCAAATAAAAAACTATATGAGTGAATTTATTTTTGGAAGTATGAAATAAAGCATTCAGTAATTAAAAAGGATAATTAAAAAAGCATGAGTTGCATGAATAAAAAATCATTGGACAAAGTTGTAGTTGGATAGAAATTTCCTTTTTATATTTATGAATCAATAGAAAGTTTATAATTTGAAACAAAATAATAAGTTGAAAGGATTTATGTCTATTTACTTGTTATTAGAAAATAGAATGTTAGAGACGAAAATTTTAAATAAAACTTATCAAGTTGATAAATCTATTTTAGAAAATTTAACCATACGTAAAAAAGAAGAAGACAAAAATCTTTAAACATTAGTGTTTTAAGATCTTTGTGAAGGAAAAATTTAAGTAAATATCCAAATGTTGAGTTAAAATTATTTTTTCTTGAAATTAAATTGATAATAACCATAGAATCATCAAAAATATATTTAGTAACAATACATAAAACAAATCGGGTATGAATAGAGTAATCAAATTTATTGTTATAGAGGAAGCTTTATGATTTAAAAATGACTTCAACAATTATAGGTGAACTTAAAACTTGAATTAGTAGTCAAGTAATTGTGGTTTCAAATATCTTTATTAAGGTATTTATAGTTGGTAAAACTATTATCAATATTAGACCCCATAAATGATGATGTGATCTTACTAGAAGTAAAATTTAAACTTGTAGAAAATATGGATGTAACTAGTGATAGTATTAAGTGTGAAACTAGTAATCCTATCTTTAGTGATTCAATAGGGATAATATTAAGTATAAATATTAGGAGTGTTATAATTATTAGAATGGGTTTTAATGAGGGCAGAAGATTAAATTTGAGTGTTAAAGATAATAATGTTTTAATCATGTTAGTGTCAATAGTAATGATGTAGGGAATGTAAATACTAAAAGGGAATGGTAATGAATAAAGGAAATCATATTAATAATATGAATGTTATTTGAATCAATGTTATTGTGGATATTTGAGATTAACTTTATCATTTGTATATTACATGATTAAGTATAATTAATAATTGTTAGTGGTTATGCGAATTTGTCAAAAATAATTGTGGTGGTGCGTTGTTTAGTTGTGGGAAAACTATGGGCATGACAACACCACGATCTTAGAAGAAGAAGTCCAATAATTACCAACCCATTCAACAGAAACCAGAAACCTATCTAGCCACTCATAAATAGAGCCCTTTCCAAATCTGTGATTATACCAGGTAAAGGTTCCACTAATGGGTTGAACATCCACTAAGTTGAGAAACTTGATATTGTCTTGAAGCAAGGAAGAAGAAGACCCCAAACTTTTCCCCCAAGGTGTATATAAAATTAAAGTCTCCTACCAAAATCCAAGGACAAGAAGAAGCAAGAGATTGAATAAATCTAATATGAGACCAAAGTAGAATCTTATTAGGAAAGTCATTAGGTGCATACACAGTGGTGAACAAAACCACTACACCCAAATCAAAACAAGATGCGAGCAGAGAAAGGGAGTTCCTTCCAACCATCCACCATTGAGGCAAGATATTGCAAGGGTCCCAAATATATGTCACACCTCTCGCAAAACCATGAGATCCAACACATTGACAATAACCTCTCCTCCAGATTTTGGGTGAAATATTGATCATGAACTAAATCACAAGCAATCTTTTATCCAAGGACACTACCCAAACCCCTAGCATTCCAAGATATTACAATCATTTATGGGAGGAAGCAAAGTGGGAGTCCAATGTCTTAACAACACCAAATTCTACCAAATATTCTCCCATAATCTTCATCTTCTCCAAGTCCTTCTTTCTCCCAACTTTAGCCATCTTATTACCAACCACTTTCTTTAAGCTCTTCTAGTGGATGCCTTGGAGAAGCCCATTCTTCTTTTTACCATCATCTTTGGCCCCAAAATCAGTTTCTAACTCATTTATCCCACCCGTGCCCATGTTCCCTTGAGGAAATTCCTCCAAGGGATTAGGAGAGGAATCAACCACAAGAGCCATCATAGTCCCCTACCCATAAGTTCCTAACTCAACTGGGGATGAATAGGGAACATGTCCTTCATTTAAAGCTTCATGCATGTTAGTTTTTGGAGTGGGGACATGATCTAATCCTTGAAGAATGTGAATCCCAAAGTTGTGATCATGTTCCATTGAATCCAACTCTTCAAAGTTTTTAAGAATGTCAAATCTGTTACTAGAGGACTCTCTGAGCAAGGTTTTGTTCTAGCGGTTTGGCGTCTTTTCTCTCAACTGGGATTTCATAGGTACAAACCCATTTTAATTAGGCTCCTCATTTTGAATTGGTGTTTTTCCTTTTGCTTTGGAAGTATTTGCATGCACACCTAGTAGATGTTGTTGGTTTTCAGCTCGCAACGAGGAAATTTCTTTGCAAATTCCCATATTCATGGCAAGTATGATAGTGAAAAGGAAGAGCTTCATAATCAACCTATTGAATCCAAAACATACCTCCTAGCCTAATTTTAAGATACTTTGGTAAAGGGTTATTTAAATTAATTTCCATGCACAATGAGCAAAAGAAGTTACCCTTTGATTAAGAGTCTCATGGGATGGGCCCTAGGGCTTCCCTAAAATAACTGCAATAGAGTGCAAGATGTCCTTGCACCAAAACTCCATCGAAAGACGAGGTAGATGAATCCAAACCAAAATTCTTGATGGCGTCTCTTCTGTTGGATCAAACCCCAGATGTCGTGGTTTGATGAAAAGTCCCACCTAATTGTGAAAATATGGACCCCCTTTAAAACTGCATTATGATATGCAATTCGAGAGAAGACCATAAAGAAATACCCATTAGGTCCCAAAATGACTTCCAAATATCCTTTAGGATTTGAGTTGCTATTGACCCAATTTTCTAGAAAAGGCAAGGAAATATATGAATTTGCATATGAGTGCATGCTCAGGCAGATGCAACATATCCTCAGCTACTAAATTTGGGTTGATCACCACCATCGGGTGATCTTTACATCTATCCTTGAAACACCCATTGGGTTTTGGTTGAAATTTTTGAGATCAATTGTTCTTCGACTCCTCTGCCACATGCAAGAGGAAATTTATAGCATCCTCGTGACCATAGGATGAAGAAACCCCATTGTTGATAGCATATTTAAAAGAAAGCAAACTGGGGTCCCCCAAAGCCCCTACATGGGCCATGTGGCCTACATAGTTGACCACCCACAAAAAGCAAATGAAAAGGAGACAAAATGCAACACAAAAGATAAAATAACAAAAGAAAACTCCATGAAGAAGCGGCCAACAAGGGAAAGAAATCCCCCACAGCCCAACACCACACCAACATAGGCCCAAAAGGCATCCTACAACCTCACCATTCCACACAAACTCTCAAAACCCCCTCATGCAACATCGTTCATTCATCTGTTAACTTCAAGCTATCCAAGCTAATCATTAGGACATGCCTTATTAGTCTAACTCTACACCAATGCATTAAATGACATCTATGTAAGGTTGAGTTCATTTGAGTCAAAACATATTTCATCCTTAAGTACCATATTGACCTATGACTATCCATTTAGTCTATATTAAATCTATTCAAAATCAAGATGATTGGATAAGCCTATCACTATGTGGTGACTAGTTTAAGGAGTTAAATAAAATGGCATGTGGGAAATAAACACCACAACAAACAAGACACTACCATGAAATAAGAGAAAACTATCCACGTAAGATGAATGATATTACAAACACAAAATCAATAGTTACTTTTGAGTTCCATTATAAAAACAAAATTCTTACACAAGATAGAATATAGGATGATGATGCCAAGTCTTCAAATGGAAGCATTGACATAGATCCCAATGTTCTAGTCAACACTGCACAAGAAAAAAATACTAGAATAGTTTCAAAAAAATAAGAGAAGAGCACATGTATTTTAGGATGCATCCACTTTGAAAACCAGTGAAAAATAATATATTCATTAAAAAATAGCAGAAAAATCAAGCATAAACTACATGTTATTAGTTATTTTCACCAAAATGATTTTTGAAATACTAAAAAAAGTTAACATTTTAGAGGGAGTACATTAGATACTTTGTTATATTTTTGTGATAGAAATAGGATTTGTGTGCTCCCCCTATTTGAGACTCTTAATCTCCACCATTTTCAAAATAAATTAGTATTTTAGAAAGTATATTTAGAGCACTACAACTCTTGTTCTTGTTGTGTCTTCAAATTTTGAGCATAACTATGTTCAATGTCTATTTCAAGATCAATTTTTATTGATTTTAGAAAAAAAATGGCCACTTAAGACCCCCTTTTGGTTCCCCATTTCCATACACATACCCACAATCATGAGAACTTATAATATTCAATTAAACTCGTAAACTAAAAAACACAAATAAAAATTGATTGGATTGAAGAAAATGCAAATATAAAGGATTATGAATTAATTATAAAGAACTACATACAAAGTTACGATACTTCTTTAATAAAATATACATTACAAAGCTTGCATTACTTGTTAGATTTACTAAAATCGTAAGATAATGAAACTTAGAAATCAAAAACTTAGTGAACAACGATATTATCAACAAGTAAGAAGAATATGAAGATGACTTTTCTCGTATTTTTCCAAAGTAACCCTAAATATAATAGTGATGAATAAAAAATTTATTCCTTATTCATCCAATTATGATGAACATATGATTTTAGACAACAATTATGCAGCTTGTGGAGTGAAGGTAATGCTTTTGTCTTGAAAAGATATTCAAAACCCATATGTTTTGTGAGTTCCTACTCCAACAACTCATGTAACCTCATATAAGCAAAGTAGTGAGACTAAATCTGAGGTACATACATATTTATTAGGGAAGGATTTGTAAGGTGTACTAAGGTGGTCATTTCTTGTTCAAAAAAAGAAACAAAGGTGTTGGGTGCTCATCCTTTGGCAAGTGATTGTCCCATGAATGGTTTGTATTCATAGGCTTAATCTTGGAGGGGAATTTATTTGAGAAGAGATAAAATTTTCAAAATGGGAATTGATTTTTAAATTTACTTGTTTATGACCAATTATTTCTACACTACATACATGGATTATAAATGCATAGCTTTACAAACTCAAGGATTCTATATACATCTATCCTAGGACTTAATGATTTTTTGTTCTAGTATGTGAAACAAATGAAGATATATATTTAATATTGGAAAAGGGCCCATGGTGTTTGAATAAACATATGCTATTGGTTAAGCCATGGTAACCCACGTTTAATCCAGCAATAAAATGCTTCTGTTATATGTAATTTGGGTACAATTATCGTACATTTTTCTTTAGCTCTAGGTTGATATTTTGCGAACCTTTTGGAAATATTTTTTACTCTAGGTACTGAAACTAATGATTTACATGCATCAACATATACTTGGATTCAAGTGGAAATAAATATCTCAAAAGGTCTAATAGATGACATATGGCTCTAGGTAGAAGACAAAGTGTGTGCAAATAGGTCCTCAATTATGAAGGAATAGCTTGCAAATGTATACAATGCTCCAAGGTTGGTCATGTGACTATAGATTTCTCTTGGGAAAACCAAAAAATATTAAATTAGCAACATAGTGGAAGGTTGCATGATTTTCTCATTTATATGTAAAAAAATATGACTATTCACATTAAGAAAATATATCCCATGCAAATGTTTCTCTTAAAGAGAGCATGGTTGAAATAAATTTGCAAAAAATACATGTAGAGAGTGTTGTTGAAATAAATTTACAAAAAATACATGTACATTCAAATGTTGCTAAGGATATTCCTCCTTCCACTCTAAGATATGTTTACTCCTCTCTTATGGTCTATGATATTGAGGGTGTTTGTTAAAAATAATTCTTTTGGCCTAAAACAACCATACAAATTCATCAAACTATGAGAAAGATATTATTGATTTGACTCTCAAAAAATAAGAAAACAAAAATAAAAATTATCGTATGGATAAAATGACACAAATTCTCATAGGAAAAATGAAAAATCCTAATGATTGGGTTTTTTACTAATATAATTTAATTGGATCTATGGTAAATCTATTTGACTTCTAGTATTAGTAGAATTTTAATCTTGTACTACGATGTGTTGGTTCTCCACTATTATACCCATATCATGGTTGTTTAAGCAAGTTTAGTAAGTCTAATGTAGTATCTTTTGCTATGTTGCTAGGTTGAGCCCAACTTGTAAATTGAACGCCAATACTTTTATTTAAAATACAATCAACAAGTAGGCATGAATATAATTATTACAGATCTAAGTGTAAATGAAATTTATTTATAAGGATCAAAATCTTTGCATGAGAAATAAAATAAATGCTTACTACAACTTCTAATCAAAGAACAACCTAATTACATGCAATTCAAACATTATTATATATAATTTATAAATGCTAAATCTAACTAGGGATATCTTAAGTTAGAATCCCAATAAATATTACTACAAAATGTGAATAGACTTTATAGAAGGATCTTATCTCTCATGATAAGAGATCCAAAAGTACGCCTCTTAAATAGAGACTCCTCAAAAACTACATAAGCCAAAATTAGATGTAATAGAAATTAGCTACTTAATAACCACATTAGAATTTCCTACCAATTTCTAGATGCTCTAAATAAACTAATTAGCTCTAGAAAAACTTGATACCAACACCAAAGCTAACTAAATAATTTGTATCCAGAAAATTAATGCAACCTATAAAAGAAATATCTCTAATTCTATTGGTTTATTTTATTCTTTTTAAAGGTGGACAATATTTTTTCCAATTCATTCATGTTGCTTACATATTAAATATTTATATATTTATTTATACTAAACTATTGAAACTCACCTTATACATCATCCAAATCATATATATTGCCCTCTTCATCAAGGGATAATAATCACAAGCTCAAAAAAGAATCCTTCTACTTGAGATAATTTGATATTTTCTTAATAAAATTAGAAAAATATTCATTTGACATTCTCATAAGAAAGAAATATTTCCCTTTCCATATAATTTTTTTTTTCTTATGCAAGTGTACATGGTATTATGATGTTTGAGTTTTTCTACTACTTTCTTAGAAGAAGGATGCTTCTCCATCATACATTTTTTCATATCTATAACCCCTTGTTAAAATCCCTTTACTTTGGATATTAAAGCATACAATTGACCTAGTACCCTTGAGATCTACTAGTAAATATCCTCAAACCATCGTTTCATGTTTCTTCCATGTACAACTAACTAATCTAATAATTTATGATCATTAGTGGACTCAAATATTTGAGGCACAAATAATATAGAATTTGGAGAAGGTTGCAAAATACATTTTATAAACCGTTGAAGCTATTTGAGTCCTCAAAAACTACATAAGCCAAAATTAGATGTAATAGAAATTAGCTACTTAATAACCACATTAGAATTTCCTACCAATTTCTAGATGCTCTAAATAAACTAATTAGCCCTAGAAAAACTTGGTACCAACACCAAAGCTAACTAAATAATTTGTATCCAAAAAATTAATGCAACCTATAAAAGAAATATCTCTAATTCTATCGATTTATTTTATTCTTTTTAAAGGTGAATAATATTTTTTCCAATTCATTCATTGTAACACCCCGCCAGGGAATCTAGAGTATAGTACAAAAAGTAACAAATTAACTGAACAATTTTTTTTTTAAAGTTATTTGATTACAACTTAAGCACTTAAGAGACATCTACACATATGTTCTTAGGATTCCATGACAACGTTACTAAACAATTACAAGTACGATCATCACATCACTAAACTATTAACATAAAACACAAGGATAAACTATATTCCAAATGAATGATACAATTACAAATCATGATGGAATCAAGTTATATTTAAAATACATCAAGCGAGATTATAATAAATCTCATAACATCAAAATCATAATACAATAAAGCCTCATATTACTATCAAGATAGTATACAATATGAATGGCGATCATATACAACCGTCAATCTCATTCACGAGCAGGCTTAGCGTCCAACTCCATGAACAAGTGAATTTAGGTACCTGTCAAGAACAATCTCGTCTCAAGTTGCATAACCTACAAGGGGACCCAATGGAGGATAGAGCACATTCCTTCCAACCACGTGGTACTCGAAATTCTACTCCCCCGTGCTAGGAGATAATGTTAGGTCCACAATAACAATCAAACATACAAGATAATAGAACATAACATCACATGGCTAACAATCACATAACGACATGACAATATCTAAATCACATGTTCACTAACAAGCTCCCAGAGGAAACAACAATAACAAAGGTGACTCTACATAGGAGACCACAAAACTTGTATAAGGATAAGAGTGTCATCACACAGTTGTTCTAGGTTACCCTAGTGAATCTTCGTAGATTACCAGCCCTCATCCTAATTTACCCTGGCAATCTCTATTGATTCTTGGCCCCTAAACGAACGCAGGGAATGGGCTTAAAAAAAATGCCAATATAGTTCCTGTTTGATTCCCGTCACTGCATCCGTCCCCCAAGTTGCTCGAGTGTCTATTGTTTTGGCTACAGAAAAATGTGAACCTGTGGAAATGGTAAACTGAACACCATGGGAAAAGAATGGGAACAAGAAATGTAATTTGCAAATGGCAGAAATAGAGATTTCAAAAAGTTTTGGTTAAGAAACGCTACGGAAACAGAAAGGTTGGGTTAAGAGGGCCCCACATGGGGTCCGACCAACTAAGCATTCAACGCTTAGAGTGTGTCGGTTAAGCAGTCCCATTTAAACCCACTACATATAGTTATCTTAATGACACTATACACGCCATGCATAATAAAAACCAATTAAGTAAGAATGAACTTAAGCAAGAAATCGACAATCAATACGCCATGCATAGGTTAAGATCTTTAAATATTCAAACTATTAAACAAGAAGCAACAAAACATGGATGATATTCATTTCAAAGGCACATACATTACATTAAAATACACATATATAGAGATTCAATGAAGCAACGAATCAAAATTTCAACCAACTGTTGAATGCCATAATAAAGAGCTAGTTGTGCATGCACTACAAGAAATACACACCTAAGTTATGAATATCTCACAATATTCTTCTATTAAAGAGTACGCGCCATGCAAGAAAATTATCAAATAAGCATGTACAAGATTAAGGAGGATAAAATAAAACATGCAAAATTGACATAAAACCAAAGCTTAGGACACCCCAAATGAAACTTTAAAAAAGCAAGAAAAGCTCTTGACATAGATAATGAAAACAAGGAGATTATGTAAACCTCTACAACATTCTATTTTCAAGTGTTGCAATAGCGATAGGTGCCAAAAGAATCATGGAAGTTATTTAAATCTATACACCCTACCATGTTCAAGCGTTGCCGCTGTGACAGGTTGTGTATGGAATTCAGGGAGGTTATATTTATTATAAATATAAATTTCAGACTATTACATGCGCACATAGGAGAAAATATAAGCTCAAGGAAATTCCAAAGTCTTGTCAAGGCTTACAGAATATCCCAAAGCTTCTCCCAATAATGGAAACTTTGAGAGATATTTGGGGAGACAATTTGTTAAATTATGTTCATTTGGTAGATCCCAACTCGGGTGAGGTAACCTAGAAGATAATTTTCACATCCTTCCCTATCTGCTCATCAATGTAGTATTCTACAAAAGATATTGGAAACAAGGACAGCGTATCTTTCTTCCAAACTGGATAAATTATTATGGGTTCCCTCAAAAGATGGAAATTATATGGTAACTCAAGGATGCAAGGCATTAAATTAGGAATCAGGCCATCTTCTTACCCAACGAGCTTATTCATTCTGCTGGGATAATAAAATTATCCCCAAGGTAGGAAGTTTCACATGGCTAGCATTGAAGAAACATATCTTAACCAGAGATCGACTAGCCAAACTAAGAATAGTGGATCCTTTTATGTGCCCTTTGTGTATTAAGGAGTTTGAAAATGTTGATCATTTATTTGTCAAGTGTAAATTTGCACAACAAAGTTGGGAGTTTATTCTTAGTAAGCTCAATTTGTGCATGCCCCTTCCAAATTCCTTATGGGAATTATTTCAAAGTTGGCCAATGCTCTACAAATCATCATTTTTTGCTTGTATATGGAGAATTGTGCCAGCTCTTGTAATATGGAATCTCTGGTGGGAAAGAAACTTGTGAATCTTTAGGAAAGTATCCCATCCCATTAATGTTGTCAATGCAAAAATTGAAAATGCAATTTTTGAGGTAGTAAATGTGAATACTAAAGAAACTAAAGACATGAGCTCCTCTTTTACCAGTCAGGATAATACCATTTTACAGGATTGGAAGCAAATAAAACTCCCTTGTCCAGGTAGTTTATTGCAATCAAAATCAGCAAAGTGTGATAGAAAGCAGGTAAAATGGAAATCTCCCCAAGATTATTTTATAAAGTTGAATTTTGATGGTGCATCAAAAGGAAACCCGAGGGAATCATGTGTAGGGGTCTGCTTACACGATCCTCAGGGAAAGGTTTTAGCTTTATGTTCCAAGTATCTTCACAGAGATCTAAAAATTTAGTTGAAGCTAAATCTTTAATATTAGGGTTGGAAATGGCCCTAGAGATGGGTATTGAAAACCTCCATATTGAAGGCAACTCCTTACTGATAATTAATGCGACTAAAGAAAAGAACATTCAAATCTAGAGTCTTAAATATATCCTCCAAAAAGTATGGTATCTTCTTCATAAGTTTAAAAATTATATGATAACACATACTTACAGAGAGGGAAATAATTTAGCAAATTTTATGGCTAACATGGGCAGTTCAAAGCAAGAAATATGTACTTCATCTGATTTATCTTTGCTTGACAATTTTCCACACTTAGCTCAATTGATTGAACAGGATATTTGTCACCTTAAGGGTTGCCTCTTCGTATCCAATAGTTATGAGAACTATATTGGCACATAAGTACCACTAAATTTGGTAAGGAAAGCTAACTTTTGATGTTTCCATGATAAAATTGGCATTACTTGTCATGATTATTCCTTGGGTTTCATCTTTATACTCTTTACACAAGGGAATGATTTTGCCTGACAATTGCAAGCAGATTGGTACCTTAAGGATATCATCATGTACTTTAATATGCAGTGAGCGATTTATTCAAAGAAGTGATGGGACAAGTCGTACATGCAATCATTAGCCACAATTAAATATGCCACTTCTTTGGCGAATGCTAGAGGCTGTATATACAAATTTTGGCCATAATTAATTTTGCCACTTCTTTGGCAAATGCTAGAGGTTGTATATACAAATTTTGGTCGTAATTAATTTTTCCACTTCTTTGGTGAATGCTTATGAGTTGCTTGATGGTATCCTTATGGTACCTTTTGTGTGTGGTGGTACTTCACATTTTTGTCGGATTTTTAATCCTTCTCACATGATCTGTAATATTTTAAAGGATTTGCCTCATTAATCTTTCTTCATACGAAACAATTGCCATTATTACCATCAAAAATTGTGTGAAGGGTTCTTTGGGTCTTAAAAATAGTATTTTATCGTTCATTTTAATAGTCTCTTTCAAGAAGCTTCTATAAGTAGCTAATTCTGAATTGAGTAGAAAGTGAAGATATAGTTGAAACATGATGCTCTGCCCTTGGAATTTATGAATTAATTGCCCTATTCAATCTTGGGAAAGGTCGTTCAAGATAGTCTCTCTCAGAAGGATTTAAGCCTCATTTTTAAGATGGATTGCATGTGTGGGGAGGATGCAATACGCTCGATGTTGGGAATGGAAATCATCCACCAAATAGCTCATCACTTACTATTCCCTTCTCATGTACTTTCAATATTCTTATCAAATGCTATGGATTTGCTTTAATCATTGAGGGAATTAGAGTTAATTGTATCAAAATTTGTAAACCCTTAGTTCTTTGATAAGAATGATTTGTTGTATCTTGTGCAAAAATATAATTTGTTCACTGGGGAGGGGTACATTGGATGCTTATTCCCTCATGAATATGTAAAGGAAAAATATGGGTTTGAAGAAATATTTGAAGCTATCAGATTGGGTCTTCAGTTTTGAAATGATTATGTTATGATATATGCTCTAAAGAAACATGACAAGCGAATTTGTGTTTCTCTGGAGTTTGAAATTAAAGAAAATTTCTATATGTCGTTTCTTTCCTTCGGGATCATGCACATAAATTGCCCTTAAGTCATGTTTCTACCAAAAAACAACCATTGCAAATTGAATCTGAAGCTCATGTGCTTAGAGAATCTCATAATTTCACAAATGCGGAACGTACCAACTCTTTACGCCAGGGTTTCAAGGAAGCTAGCTGATTTGAAGTTGTGGCTCAAACAGATGAAGGGGCTCATTTTGCTAGTTATGAATTTTTGCAAGGGATATGCCTCTTCCCACTAAAACCGAGGAGCAGGATGAGCAAGTTGTGGTACATGACCAAAATTCAACCTGTGCAGAGCGAATGGAGGAGTAGCAAAAATCTAGGCAGTTAAAATGTTTTGTTTCAATTTTTTGGTAGAGGCTTTGCATGAACACATTTGAAAATATTTCCTCATTTTGTACCAATCAAGCATTGGGTCTTCAGATGGATTAAGGTGGCGGTACTATAGTTAGTCTTTTTTGAAAATCTGATCATTGATCCCCTACATGTGGGATAATTTTGTAATTGACTGTAATAATTCAAATCAAACTTTTGTATCGATTGGGCTATAACCAAAGGTTTTCTTCCTGGTTCTTTCTTACTGGTATGCCCTCTGAACCAAGCTTATGTATATATTTTTATATATATTAATATAATATTGTGGAATGTCCACTTTTATAAAAAAAAAAGGTCTTTTCAAGGCATGCAACTTAGACCATTAAAATTAAAGACTTAAAGCTCTAAAAACAACATGCAAACCATGTGCACTATTGGAAAGATAAATAAAAGAGATTAAGGTATCCCAGGCAACCTTATGATCTGATAACTAGGAAATGTTTATAGTGATTAGCGCTGACAACGCCAAACAAAAATTCACAAGGCAGAGGAATGACGGAATTGTGTGCTTGTTGGCTGCATGCAGATCTTGAATGATAAGGTATGAGAGATCTTAATTTATTTGTGCAAGGAACCTGGTGTGGCCAAAGTATGAGGAAAGACATGTATAATCATGCAGCCACCATTATATTTGAACCCAACCATAAAAGAAAAATACACTAAATCCTTTAAATCTAAATAGTCATACATGTATCTTTGATAACTAATAAATATCCTCACAAATCTAAGTTTTGTTTATCTTTCAGACTCATTAGGCACAAACAAAAGAATAAATAGAAAGATATCTAAGTCAATAGCAGAGAAAGAATCAAAAACATGAAATGAAATTTAAGAAAGTTCTTCTCATAATTCAAAGAATAGAATAGATCATACAAACTATAATTCATATAGTAAATTACAAATTGTAATTTTATTTCCTTGAACTTCCTTTATCATTGTTTACTTTTCTCTTCTCTCTAATTTGAAAGTTTCTCTCATTTTGAAAGTTACTCTAATTGTTTCTTATTGAATGTGCAGGTTCAAGAAGATCAAACAAATTTTGCAAACAAAGAAATTTTTTTCAAGAACAATCAACATTCAAACTCATTAAAGAAAAGTTTTGTTTCTTTTAAAAAACAAAATACAGATTGAAAAGTAAAGAACCTATTAATCCCGTTTGAATCACTCAAGAATCTTGATGAATAAATCAGTAATTTCCAATCAAAGTAAACAACATGCAAGTTGTGTGCACTATTGGCAAGATAAATAAAAGAGATTAAGGCATCCCAGGCAACCTTACAATCTAATAACCAGGAAATGTCTATAGTGATTAGCGCTGACAACGCCAACCAAAAATTTACAAGATAGAGGAATGAGGGAATTGTGTGCTTGTTAGCTACGTGTAGATCTTGAATGATAAGGTATGAGAGATCTATAAGTAATTTTTTTGTGTGAGGAACCTGGTGTGGCCAAAGTATGAGGAAAGGTATGTATAATCATGCAGCCACCATTATATTTGAACCCAACCATAAAAGAAAAATACACTAAATCACATGTATCTCTGACAACTAATAAATATCCTCACAAATCTAATTTTTTTTTTATCTTTCAGACTCATTAGGCACAAACAAAAGAATAAATAGAAAGATATCTGAGTCGATAGTAGAGAAAGAATCAAAAACATGAAATGAAATTTAAGAAAGTTCTCATAATTCGAAGAATATAATAGATCATACAAACTATAATTCATATAGTAAATTGCAAATTGTAATTTTATTTCTCTGAACTTCCTTTATCATTGTTTACTTTTCTCTTCTCTCTAATTTGAAAGTTTCTCTAATTTTGAAAGTTACTCTAATTGTTTCTTGTTGAATGTGCAAGTTCAAGAAGATCAAACGAATTTCATAGACAAAGAAATTTTTTTCAAGAATAATCAGTGTTCAAACTCATTAAAGAAAAGTTTCATTTCTTTTAAAAAACAAAATATAGATTGAAAAGTAAAGAACTTGTTAATTCTGTTCGAATCACTCAAGAATCTTGATGAAGAATTCAACAATTTCCAATCAAAGTTTTTTTTTCAAAACTAAAATACTGCCAAGAAGCTTTTTCCAGAAAAATTGTCATGAAAGTTTTCTTCTGAGCAAATTCAAAATCAATTGTTGTGAAAATTATTGTACAACCAAAAGCTTTTAATGCATTTTTAATTAACTCAAAGTCACAAGACTTAACTGATAATCAATATGCATTCAAAATTGATCAATCAGTTCTAAATTAACCATTTTACTCAAGATCACATTTTCAACTCCAAATCCAAATTCTATAACATATTGAAAACAACCTCTTTTAAAATATCTACTTTTCACATAAATCCTATTTTCACAATTAATTAAAAAATTGCATTTAAATAAATACCTTTTCACAAAATTAACATTCACTTCATAAATAAATAACTTTTTTAATTTAATTTAGTAAATCAAACCATAAACATAAACATTTTAATCTAATATTTAATCAAAAATTACATTAAATCAAATATGTTAATTAAATAACCATTTAACTAAAATAATTAATTCCCTAACAAAACAACACAAACAAAAACAACACGACGGGACCAGACGACAAAACAACAACGGTGACAAATGGATACTCATTCAATGAAGAACGATGGCTAATGACGGACTTGACACTATCTCTGAAACCACATATTTCCATTGGGTTAGGGCACACTTAGACCCGACAAGTAGGTGGAGCCAATACCCGGTACCTGCAACTGCATAAAACAATATTGTTAAACATATCATCATATATCAACAAACACACCGTGAAGAAGAGTTGCAGCGTAGCAAGGTACTCACGAGTGAGTAGTGCTACACTATCTTCTTCACCAAGACTGATGAGCGTCATTATATCATAAACAACAATTACATCATGATAACCTCATTAAAACTCAGAAACAACATAAACCATAACACACACATGTCTATCATAATGTCATCACACGAACATAACCAGATGAGATCACGATGTCCAATGTATCATCAACAAAGTATAACAACTAACATAACATCAATGTCGTAACTAATAAAAGATGTAATATAGTATCCAAAACAACATAACGACTAGCAAACAAACATAAGCAAATTGAAACACATAGTAACAACTGGAGGGACACAACATCCCCCCCCTAGGATAAGGCTTACTCCTAGAAGCCTACAAATAGATAAGGATAAAGCTCTCGCATGCGTGTCGCATCCTCCCAAGTAGTTGATGCCTCATCACTAGGGTCCCATTGGACCCTCACCTGATCAATGTCTCGACCCCTGAGGGCGAGCCTCCTACGTTGAAGAATTCCCACAAGCTCCAAAGCCAACTGCCTGTCCTCTACCTGTAATGCATTCCAATTGAACACATGTGAAATATCAGGATGATAAGGCCTAAGAACAGATACATGGAAAACATCATGAATTCGTGAAAAACTAGGCGGTAAAGCAAGTTGATATGCTACAGGACCAATCCTCTCCAAAATCTCAAATGGTCCAACAAATCGAGGTGCAAGCTTAGAGCCTTTTCCATAACGGATTGGAATCTTTTGTAGATGCACCTAAAGAAATACCCTATCGCCAACTAAAAATTGATGATCCACTCTATGTGCATCAACATACTTCTTTTGTCTTTCCTATGCCACTACCAAATGCTCTCTAATGTGATCAACTTCTTGTTCCATATCTCGAAGCATCTCAGGTCCAAGTAGAACTCTATCCTCAAGTCGATCTCAACTCAATGGAGTCCAACAAGGACATCCATACAATGCCTGAAAAGGAGGCATACCTATGGAACTTTGATATCCATTATTGTAGGCGAACTCCACTAAGTAAAGATAATCTTCCCAATGCGGCTGCTAGTTTATCACATACATTCAGAGCATATCCTCAAGAATCTGATTGACTCTCTCGGTCTGACCATCAGTCTCAGGATGGTAAGTTGAATTGAAGTTCAACTGATTACCTAAAGCATGTTGCAATGATGTCCATAATGCGGATGTAAACACAGGATCTCTATCTAAAATGATTCTGTGAGGAATTCCATGCAACCGAACAATATCCTCCATGAATATCTTAGCCACAGAAGAGGCATTATAGGAAGATTGAATCAGAGAAAAATGTGCTACCTTAGTCAATCTGTCAACAGTAACCATAATAGCATCATATCGACGTGATTACATAGATAATCTAACAATGAAGTCCATTGATATAATATCCCACTTCCATTTAGGAATGAGATGTGGCTACAAAAGTCTTGCGGGATGTTGGTGCTCAGCCTTAACTCTCTAGCCCTCAAGACATCTCAAAACAAAATCAATGATATCATGCTTCATTCCTGGCCAGAAATACAATTTTTTAAGATCTGCATGCATTTTCTTAACACCAGGATGAGTTGAATAGGGTGCTCAATGTGCCTCTGACAAAATCAAAGTGTGAAGACCTTTTTTATGTGATACATAAATACGACCCAAATGTCGCAACAAACCATCTGGCTCAAGAGCATATCCTATGAATCTACCCTCTAAGGGCCTACCTAATCCAATCTCCATCTTCTCCTAATACAGTCTGTCTGTAGGGAGTGTTGCTAAAATCTGACTCCTCAAATCAACTCTAAGAGTCATAGCAGAAATCTCATGTCTTCGCCGACTAAGAGCGTCAACCACTACATTCTCTTTCCCTTGAACAAATTTCACCTCAAAGTCATACTCACATAAGAACTCCATCCACCATCTCTGCCTAGCATTCAAATTAGGCTGCGTGAAAATATATTGCAGACTATGGTGATCACAATGAAGTTCAAAATGGTGCCCCAACAATAAAGGCCTCCATCGAACTAGAGCATGAGTAACTGCAACAAGCTCCAAATCATGAGTAGGATAGTTCAGTTCATGATCATTGAGTTTGCGAGACTCATAAGTGATCACTTGACCATCCTGCATCAACATAGCTCCTAATCCCTCCAAAGACACATTAGTGCAAAAAACAAAGTCTTTAGTAGGGTTAGGAATGGCTAAAATAGGCGCATTAGTTAACTTTTCTTTGAGTGTCTGAAAGGCCAACTGACACTGATCTGTCCAAATGAATTTCTTCCCTTTCCTCTGAAGAGAAGTAATAGGATGAACAATCCTAGAAAACCCTTGAACAAACTGTCTGTAATATCCTACAAGACCCATAAAACTGTGAAATTCAAATACATTGGTAGGCACGAGCCAATCAATGACAACTTGAATCTTCAAAGGATCCACAACAATACCCCTTCCAGAAATCACATGACTAAGATATTTCACCTCAGTTTGGAAGAACTCGCACTTCTTCAAATTTGTGTACAACTGATTCTTCCTCAAGCATTGCAATACCTGTCTCAAATGCTCTTTGTGCCCTTCATATTCCTTGAATAGATCAAAATATCATCAAGAAACACAAGAAAAAAAATGATCAAGGTATGTGCAAAAGACACCATTCATCAAACTCATGAAAATAGATGGTGCATTCGTTAACCTGAACGGTACCACTATGAATTCATAGTTCCTATAATGAGTTTGAAATGTCATTTTATGAATGTTTGCTTCTACAATTTGCAACTGATGATAACCTAATTTCAAATCAATCTTTGAAAATACATTAGCTCCCTTGATCTGATAAAAAAGATCATCAATATTGGGTAAAAGATATTGATTCTTAACCGTCACTTTGTTCTTATTCTTTAGTGGATTTTGTTGTTGCTGCTATCCACCCTTAGCGGGTGCCTATTGGTTTCAAGAGGAACCCCTCGTCTGAGTCTGACCACCTCGCGAACTAAAACCTGAAAAAGGTGCACTACCTATCTGAACACCTATATGTCCACCCAAATCCATCAACATATTCCCCTTCACAATATGTGCCTTCTCCACGGCTACCTCCATAGTCTTCGACAAACTGATCAGTAACACCCCGCCAAGGAATCCAAAGTATAGTACAAAAAGTAACAAATTAATTAAACAATTTAAAAAAAAAAATATTCGATTACAACTTAAGTACTTACGAAGTTCATCTACACATATCTTCTTAGGATTCCATGACAACGTTACTAAAAAATTACAAGTACGATCATCACATCACTAAACTATTAACATAAAACACAAGGATAAACTATATTCCAAATGAATGATACAATTACAAATCATGATGGAATCAAGTTATATTTAAAATACATCAAGCGAGATTATAATAAATCTCATAACATCAAAATCATAATACAATAAAGCCTCATATTACTATCAAGATAGTCTACAATATGAATGACAATCATATACAACCATCAATCTCATTCATGAGCACGCTTAGCGTCCAACTCCATGAACAATTGAATCTAGGAACCTGTCAAGAACAATCTCGTCTCGAGCTGCATAACCTGCAAGGGGACCTAATGGAGGATAGAGCACATTCCTCCCAACCACGTGGTACTCGAAATTCCACTCCCCCATGCTAGGAGATAATGTCAGGTACACAATAAAAATCACACATACAAGAGAATAGAACATAACATCACATGGTTGACAATCACATAATGACATGACAATATCTAAATCACATGTTCACTAACAAACTCCTAGAGGAAACAACAATAACAAAGGTGACTCTACACAAGATACCACAAAACTTGTATAAGGATAAGAGTGTCATCACACAGTTGTTCTAGGTTACCCTAGCGAATCTTCCAAGATTACTGGCTCTCATCCTGAGTTACCCTAACAATCTCTATCGATTTCGGCCCCTAAACGAACTTATGTGGTACCATAACTATAACACTTTTCGAGAGGACAAAGTGAATGACTATGCCATTCTAGACCATCTCAACCTACCCTTAATCTATGCAAGCACTAAGGTGTTAGGCGAGGCAAAACATTTATCTAAATTTATTTAATGAAGTACTACCCAACCCCTAATACAGTAAATTAAGGTTTTCACTTGATTAACTACTTCCGATAGGTTACCCTAGCAACCACTTAGGGTTCTAACCCCTAACGAAAGCCACTCTTCCCACATACAATAACACAACATCAACTACAAGGACAACCATCATGCACAATAAAACAAAGCCAAGAATGTATACATCCCAATTAGGGAAAAGACCATATAATTTCCAACATGCCTCAAAGGTAACAACAATTTGTGCAAGGCTATACCCCAAGTGAAATCATTGTAATCAAACAACATAGTCCAAGCGTGATAAACTTAACAATACAATTTCCACTTCCCTAGCCTCTAGAAGAATAAAACAAAACTCAATAACACTATATGTACATTCTTAAATTATAACATGTACATAACCTACCAAATATAATCATTCAATCTTCATCAATTAAAAATCATAATAGATAATCTATTGACATTATTAAATGTCTTATAATTTAAACAAAATACATCTATGATTATTATTCAGTAAGAATGATAAAAATCCTTTACATTTATAAATCAACCATTTAAAAGCTAAACAATTTATTATATAAATAAATATATCTATAACCACTTAGAATCAATTGTATAATTCTATTCTTAAAAAGAATTAAATTACAATACATAAATTTGGAAACCTACCATCATCCATTTAAACCCACTACATATAGTTATCTTAATGGCACTATACGCGCCATGCATAATAACAACCAATTAAGTAAGAATGAACTTAAGCAGGAAATCGATAGTTAATACACCATGCATAGGTTAAGATCTTTAAATATTCAAACTATTAAACAGTCAGCAACAAAATATGGACGATATTCATTTCAAAGGAACAAACATTACATTAAAATACACATATATAGAGATTCAATGAAGCAACGAATCAAAATTTTAACCAATTGTTGAACGCCATAATAAAGAGCTAGTTGTGCATGCACTACAGGAAATATGCACCTAAGTTTATGAATATCTTGCAATATTCTTCTATTAAAGAGTACACACCATGCAAGAAAATTATTGAATAAGCATGTACAAGCTAAAGGAGGATAAAATAAAACATGCAAAATTGACATAAAACCAAAGCTTAGGACACCCCAAATGAAACTTTAAAAAAGCAAGAAAAGCTCCTAATGTAGATAATGAAAAGAAGGAGATTATTTAAATCAATACAACATTCTATTTTCAAGTGTTGCAATAGCAATAGGTGCAAAAAGAATCAGGGAGGTTATTTAAATCTATACACCCTACCATGTTCAAGTGTTGTCGTTGTGATAGGTTGTGTATGGAATTCGGGGAGGTTATATTTATTATAAATAGAAATTTCAGACTATTACATGCGTACACAGGAGAAAATATAAGCTCAAGGAAATTCCAAAGTCTTGTCAAGGCATGCAACTTAGAGCAATTAAAATTAAAGACTTAAAGCTCTAAAAATAACATGCGAACTGTGTGCACTATTGGCAAGATAAATAAAAGAGATTACGGTGTCTCAGGTAGCCTTATGATCTAATAACCAAGAAATGTCTATAGTGATTAGCGCAGACAATGCCAAACAAAAATTCACAAGGCAGAGGAATGAGGGAATTGTGTGCTTATTGGCTGCATGCAGATCTTGAATGATAAGGTATGAGAGATCTATAAGTAATTTGTCTGTGCAACGAACCTGGTGTGGCCAAAGTATGAGGAAAGACATGTATAATCACGCAACCACCATTATATTTGAACCCAACCATAAAAGAAAAATACACTAAATCCTTTAAATCTAAATAGTCATACATGTATCTTTGACAACTAATAAATATCCTCACAAATCTAAATTTTGTTTATCTTTCAGACTCATAGGCACAAACAAAAGAATAAATAGAAAGACATCTAAGTCAATAGCAGAGAAAGAATCAAAAAGATGAAATGAAATTTAAGAAATTTCTTCTCATAATTCGAAGAATAGAATAGATCATACAAACTATAATTCATATAGTAAATTGCATATTGTAATTTTATTTCCCTGAACTTCCTTTATCATTGTTTACTTTGCTCTTCTCTCTAATTTGAAAGTTTCTCTAATTTTGAAAGTTACTCTAATTGTTTCTTATTGAATGTGCAAGTTCAAGAAGATCAAACGAATTTTGCAGACAAAGAATTTTTTTTCAAGAACAATCAGCATTCAAACTCATTAAAGAAAAGTTTCATTTCTTTTAAAAAAATATATATAGATTGAAAAGTAAAGAACATGTTAATCCCGTTCGAATCACTCAAGAATCTTGATGAAGAATTCAACAATTTCCAATCAAAGTTTTTTTTTCAAAACTAAAATACTGCCAAGAAGCTTTTTCCAAAAAATTGTCATAAAAGTTTTCTTCCCAGCACATTCAAAATCAATTGTCATGAAAATTATTGTACAACCAAAAGCTTTTAAAGTATTTTTAATTAACTCAAAGTCACAAGACTTAACTGATAATCAACATGCATTCAAAATTGATCAATCAGTTCTAACTTAACCATTTTACTCAAGATCACATTTCAACTCCAAATCCAAATTCTATAACATGTTGAAAACAACCTCTTTTAAAATATCTACTTTTCACATAAATCTTGTCTGCACAATTAATTCAACAATTACATTTAAATAAATACCTTTTCACAAAATTAACATTCACTTCATAAATAAATAACTTGTTTAATTTAATTTAGTAAATCAAACCATAAACATAAACATTTTAATCTAATATTTAAACAAAAATTACATTAAATCAAATATGTTAATTAAATAACCATTTAACTAAAATAATTAATTCCCTAACAAAACAACACAAACAAAAATGACATGATGGGACTAGACGACAAAACAATGGTGACAAATGGATACTCATTCAATAAAGTACGATGGCTAATGACAGACCTGACACTATCTTTGAAACCACATATTTCCATTGGGTTATGGCATGCTTAGACCCGACAAGTAGGTGGAGCCGATACTCGGTACCTACAACTGCATAAAACAACACTGTTAAGCATATCATCATATATCAACAAACACACCATGAAGAAGAGTCACAGCGTAGTAGGGTACTCACAAGTGAGTATTGCTACACTGTCTTCTTCACCAACACTGGCGAGCATCATTATATCATAAACAACAATTACATCATGATAACCTAATTAAAACTCAAAAACATCATAAACCATAACACACACGTGTCTATCATAATGCCATCACACAAACATAACTAGATGATCACGATGTCTAATGTATCATCAATAGAGTATAACAACTAACATAACATCTGTGTTGTAACTAATAAAAGATGTAATATAGTATCCAAAACAACATAATGACTAGCAAAAAAATATAAGCAAACTGAAACACATAGTAACAACTGGAGGGACACTACATTCATGTTGCTTACATATTAAATATTTATATATTAAATGTTTATATATTTATTTATACTAAACTATTGAAATTCGCCTTATACATCATCCAAATCATATATATTGACCTCTTCATCAAGGAATAATAATCACAATCTCAAATACTAATCCTTCTACTTGAGATAATTTGATATTTTCTTAATAAAATTAGAAAAATATTCATTTGACATCTCATAAGAAAGAAATATTTCCCTTTCCATATAAAAATATTTTTTTTTCTTATGCAAGTGTACATGGTATTATGATGTTTGAGTTTTTCTACTACTTTCTTAGAAGAAGGATGCTTCTCCATCATACATTTTTTCATATCTATAACCCCTTGTTAAAATCCCTTTCCTTTGGATATTAAAGAATACAATTGACCTAGTACCCTTGAGATCTACTAGTAAATATCCTCAAACCATCGTTTCATGTTTCTTCCATGTACAACTAACTAATCTAATATTTTTTTATGATTAGTGGACTCAAATATTTGAGGCATGAATAATATAGAATTTGGAGAAGGTTGTAAAATACATTTTATAAACCCTTGAAGCTATTTGAGTCCTCAAAAACTACATAAGCCAAAATTAGACATAATAGAAATTAGCTACTTAATAACCGCATTAGAATTTCCTACCAATTTCTAGATGCTCTAAATAAACTAATTAGCTCTAGAAAAACTTGGTACCAACACCAAAGCTAACTAAATAATTTGTATCCAGAAAATTAATGCAACCTATAAAAGAAATATCTCTAATTCTATTGTTTTTTTTTTTTTTTTAAAGGTGAACAATATTTTTTCCAATTCATTCATGTTGCTTACATATTAAATATTTATATATTTATTTATACTAAACTATTGAAACTCACCATATACATAATCCAAATCATATATACTGCCCTCTTCATCAAGGAATAATAATCACAAGCTTACAAACGAATCCTTCTACTTGAGATAATTTGATATTTTCTTAATAAAATTAGAAAAATATTCATTTGACATTCTCATAAGAAAGAAATATTTCCCTTTCCATATAATTTTTTTTCTTATGCAAGTGTACATGGTATTATGATGTTTGTGTTTTTCTAATGCTTCTCCATCATACATTTTTTCATATCTATAACCTCTTGTTAAAATCCCTTTACTTTGGATATTAATGAATAAAATTGACCTAGTACCCTTGAGATCTACTAGTAAATATTTTCAAACCATTGTTTCATGTTTCTTCCATGTACAAATAACTAATCTAATAATTTTTTTATCATTAGTGGACTCAAATATTTGAGGCATAAATAATATAGAATTTGTAGAAGGTTGTAAATTACATTTTATAAACCCTTGAAGCTATTTGAGTCCAGTATTTAAGGTTTTGTTTGTCTTCACCACCTTTAACGACCCTCTCTTTGATATTCTTTATTACCAACTCTAATCTGTTAGCATTATCATAGCATGTGATAACATTCAAATATATTTTAACTATCTATAAATAAACAAGCTTGATGTTCTCTATAGTCCTGTACTTAAGAGGAATTATCTCCTATATAATCAAATTAGTAATTACCCCCTATATTTTTCTCCATCCTAGATTGTTGCTCAGGCTACTTCTCTCTTAAATCTCCAATAAATGTAGCAAGTCTGGAAAAAATTGATATGAAGAGGGTTTCATTTTCTAGGTAACTAATAAATTCACCCATTTTGGACTGTATTCCTCTCTTCTCAATTAAAGTCTCTTTTCTGTGAGATGAAAAGTTAATGAATAAGAGTGTTTATGGGGAAGCAATAGGTAAACATGAGATGGGCCCTACAATTTTAACTAGATAGATATTAATTTAACATCCATGAAAATATCAAGAGAAAGTGGCATGATGGGTTATAGAGAAGGATAAGCAACAAAAGGAGAAGCAAAATAAGTGTGATTTAGAAATAAAGGAATAAAAGTCATAACTATTGAAAATAAGTGTGATTTAGAAATAAAGGAATAAAAGTCATAACTATTGGTTCATGTTGAATTGACGTAGACATGCCAATCTTTTTCTTGGAAATAAATTTTAATATTCCCACCTCCAAAGCTACCTTTATATTACCTATTGTCTTTTCCTTTTATTTTGCTTTGATGCTTTCTAGTTTATCTTTTATCTTTGTCCCTATTTTATAAGAGTTTAAGCAAGTATAGCTTCTACTAGTGGTTTAAAGTTTGCTCTTTTGTCTTCTACCACCTTTGAAGATATTCTTTGGATTTTGAATTTAGGAATAATCTATTACACTTTAAGGATATTTTCTCTCTCTTGATTTAATTTTTTTTATTGGATCAATTTATTGCAAGAAATTTTTTTAATCAACAACATATCTCATGAATTGAAGAGCATATCCAAAAACTATCAAATGGTTAGACAATCAAAATATTTCCTTTTGATCTTAAAGTTATTCACACATTTCACTTAATAGTCTTTGATATTTGGAAATGCATATATTTGATTTCCAATCTCTTGCATGATACTCTTTTAATCATATGTATGCTTATTGTAGTTAGGGTAAATTCGGGGATAATAAGCATGAATTAATAATAACAATCACAAAACTATGTAATTCAAGCTATGGAGACCATAATCCAACAATGAAGCACAAATGACAATAGAAATTCAAATAATAAAGCAATAATACTCAATCTCTATGCCATAGTTGATTCATCTCTATTGATCTTCTCCATTTTGCTTTGTTTGCTCTTAGAATAATGTGCAATGTATTTGATAAGCTTTATGTAGTAGTAGCAAGATCTCAAGATAGCATGAATGATATGAACAACAAAATTTCAAAGATTGTGGTTAACCTCAAAATGAATTGAAGGCTTACTTTTATAGAAATCCTAATTCAAATGAAGGGATAGGATCAAGTGATGAGGTATGATAATCAATGGATGAGGTTAATTGAGACAAGGATAGATAAGGATGGACCAAAACTTTAGGAATTAGTTGAGATTCAGGGCTTGGCTAAGAAGAAATTCAAATTAAATAATGACAATTATTTAATTTAAATGAGGGAAATGAATAATTAAATAATTAAAAATAATTATTTAATTATGGAGAGAAAAGGATAATGAATAATTAAATAATTAAATAATTATTACGCCAAGAGGCATATTACAATGGCATCCAAAAATATTTGTAAGGAAAAACTAATCAAGTTAAATTTGATGTGCAAGTGGCAATCATGTTGCTTTTTTAGATTTTAAAATCAATGGCATCCAAAAATCTTTGTAAGGAAAAACTAATCAGGTTAAATTTGACATGCAAGTGGCAGTCATGTTGCTTTTTTAGATTTTAAAATCAATTTAATTAAAAAATAAATCAAAACTAAATACTTAGTGTCATGTAATAAATAATGGCATCCAAAAATCTTTGTAAAGAAAAACTAATAAAGCAAGTGGCCATAATGTTGTTTTTTTAGATTTTAAAATCAATTTAATTTAAAAAAATAAATTAAAACTAAATACTTAGTGTCATGTAATAATTTTTTAAGTTTTTAGGGTGAACATTTATTTATAGTAACTTAACACAAATATATTTTTTATAATTATAAGAAATTTCAATGTATTTATTCAATTAGGGTTAGGATTAGAGTTTTGTTTAGAGGAAAAATGATGAAAATTTTAGAATTAGAGTTTTGATTTTATTTAATTATCCATGTCCACTCTTAAATCTTATCTTCTTATCTTTTGAAAAAAAAATACAGTCATTATTCTTTTTATGAAAGCTTTGTTCGAGATACTGCTTTTTAAATTTTTTAAATATTTTTAATACAAAACTTAAATATTATTTTAAAATGGTTACAATTTAATATAGCATTCAATTAGGGTTAGAATTAGAGTTTTGATTAGAGAAAAAATGTTGAAAATTTTAGGATTAGAGTTTTGATTTTATTACGTCAAGAGGTGTCTACAACGGCATCTAATCTATGTAAGGAAAAACTCTTGACGCAAAAAATGGTGTGCAGTTGGTTGTAGTGCATTTGATCTTGATGCATGAGTTTTCCTTTATTCATGAGACTGATTTCATTCATTACATCTATGATAGGGCGTGACTTACCATTTAAAAATTGGCGTGAGGTATTCTTTAGCAGGGAGCGGTATATTTCAAAGAATATGAGAGGAAACATGCAAAGAGCATCAACATTGAAAACAACACTAAATTTGAGAATTTGGTATAATTTTGGCACAACCACCTGAAATTGATAAGGCTCGTAGGATTATCCATCTTCAGCTGCAACGTTGGGTTCCTCATGGATCTCATAAACCAAGATATATATATAACTAGAAGTATTAGTTTGACCGTTTGGAGACGCAGTAAAGTCTGTGGATTCATGTAAGATGATGGTGTGCATCATGTTTCTTTGCTCATCTACGAAATCTGCATTTATTATACTTATTAATGGAGCATTCTTTGAAACAATGGTGTATTTGATTAAATTACGAGATTCTCTATATCATGAGTTTGCTCATTCTGGTGGTGAATTTGTATCGTAGGTTTATTATCGACGACACCCTCCTTGAAGGACTATGTGTTCAAGATTTGAATGATTATCAATATGCAGGGGTGCAAAGATTATTCACATGATTGAGTGATAGCACAACAGAGTTAAGGTTAAAATCATGAGTATTGGTTAGTTACTACAGAAACCCATGTGCATACTTCCATTCACCTGATGTTTTTTTAGCATCAACCTTGCTGACATCCGCACACGACATCTCTACATGATCCTCCTGCATTGCTGATTTCCACAAAGATTTCTCGTAGGTTTTTGTCTTGGCTAAGCCATCACTGGCTTCCACCAGCATCACATCCGCAAAAATATTCTGCTTGACCTTCATGATTTATACACACTGGGTGAATGCTTTTGAGCATGAGATATCATTTCAAAAGAACACGGATCTGCTTATGTTGTAAAAGATTAGCATTTTAAGGAAACTGGGCCATGACTTTTCATTTGGATGATTGATTTAAATGGATAGTAGTAGCACAGAAATGGATTCCGTAGTTTGAGTAATTGAGCTTGCTTGTGTTACTAATAAATTATCTAATGAATAACAGAAAATTTAGTGTTGCAGACATTTTCAAACAATCATTGGCCTTTTGAATACATGATGACCTTTGAAGTTCAGTACAAAATAATTCTTAGCCTAATGAACAGAGGAAGTCGAGATCGATTGCTTTTCCAATCATAACTACATGATCTTTCCCATACAATAAAGAACAAAGGTTTATGATAAAGATGCTCGTACAGTTTATATGCGTGTTGGAAATTAATGCTGACATCAACAATGAGCTAGGTGTTGATGGGGCTCAAATTATCTAAAATATGCAAGCTATGTCAAGTTTTTCAAGTTGTCTTTCATAATGTGGCTTTTCCTCTCAACATCAAGGTCAAATTAAGGGGTGGTTGTGGTTAAATCAATCAAATATGCTGAACAATGAAAGATGACAATTTGTGGGTGGGTGAGTGAACGGCGCCACATTATGGCATACCCGCATTAGACTCCCACTAACCTTTTAATACTCTTTTTGTATAAGATATCTACATACTAGGTGGTGGTAACCCTTTTTTTTTTCTACATGAGGGATCTTGGTGTATATGTGAGATTCCATTATTTAGTGTCAAATTTGGCTAAGTGTTGTGAGATGATCAAAGGATTGGCAAAAAGTGCTAGGAAAGGGTTAGGGTTCAATAAGGATTTGTATTAGGGTAAGGGCTAATGTTAGTGTTAGGGTTAGGGTTCAATTAGAGTTATAATTCAATGAGGATTAATGTTCATTATTTTTAGAGTATAATTAGGGTTACGATTCAAATAGGGTTACGATTAGGGTTCAAGTAGCTTTATGGTTAGGGTTAAGGTTCAATTGATTAAAAATAGGCACCTTGAGAAGGATATTTCTCGGCGTACTTTAGATATATTTTTAAAATATAGGTATGCTAGTTTAATTATAGAGGAAAATGGAAATAAATAATTACATAAAAAAAGTTTATTTAATTAAGGATAGAAAAAGATAATTATGTACGTAATTTAAATAAAATTGATATTTATTTAAATTAATCAAAAGAGGAACAATGATAAAATGAATTAATTAAATAATTAAGAATCATTTAATTAATAAAAGAAAATGACATTAGGAAATAATTAAATAATTAAAATTATTTAATTATGAAAGGAAAGAAGGAAAATTAATGATAAAATATTGCTTGCATGCTCAAGACATTTTTCAGTGTCTATATTTTGCCCCTCTTTGACATAATATGATTTCAAGCGTTGTGTCAAAGAATAGCTCTAGAAATTTAGCTCAGGCTATGCCCTAGTCGATGCAGGATAGGATGATGCCCCTCGGGAAAATTGACAATTTTTTGAAAAATTACAAAAAAAATGGTGTTTATCGATCAACTAATTGGATAGGCACAAATGCATTGAAAATAAAAAACTAGGCTCAAAATTCGATGTAGGGATGAATGGATGGGATGCTAGTATGGAAGAAAAAAAGTGATGAGGAAAGGAATGAAACACAAAAAAATGGATGAATTGGGACTTGCTATCTTGAGATCTTGCTAGCAAATGATCAAGCTCTTCTTTTATTGCACAATTATCATCATAGAACTTATTATGAAAATGGATGACGAACACCAAGATATGACATGGATCAAGGTGTGATATGTTATCCCTTGCAAAAATAGACATGTGGCAGACAAGGAGTGCCATGATGTAGACTAGTAACCACAAAACCTTGTTGAAACATGTGAAGAAATAACCACAAAACATGTTGATCTTGACACAAGAAAGCACTAGATTTAGCTTTAGCTTGCATAAGATGTTTTGATTATGAAAAATGGAAATCCAGCCACACACAAGGAACCAAGTTGCCCCAATCATATTGCCAAGACAAACCACAAACAAAAATCAAAGAGAAAAAGGTCATGATCCATCATCACTCCTCTAAATCCTTATTGGGACATCCTTAAGGAACATGGTAACATGACTGAAGACAAATCAATAAAAATATAAAACAAACTAAACCAATAGAGTTAATAGCCATTTATATTATTTTCCAATGATTGTTTATATGATCAGGTTCTAGATAATGATAATGTCTTGTTTCAGGAATGGTACACCTCGTATAAGACCAATAATGGATTGAATCTAGTTTCAAGTATGAAAAAACCTATATAAGACAATTGATAGGTTGTATAGCTAAAGTTTGGTTTCAAAGATGTGGCATGTTGTATAAGACGTTTAGTCTAGTTTTTGACAATGCAACATTGTATGACTGTTTGATAGTTGATAAGGATTGTTTGATTGTTCAATTGTTTGATAGGTTGATTGTTTAGGCAATTGATCTATGATGGTTGAATGCTCATTGGATGGTTCGATCTATTGTTTCACTATTTGGATAAGCTTAGTTCTCTTGTTTGATTATTGTTTGTGTCTACTCAAAATGTCAACCTTAGCAAGGGATAGTTTATTATGATATGATTTGGGATGGATGAAGAGCTTGTTATGGAAAACCCTAAGAGACTGACCTAATGCCTCGGGGGCTCATCAATGATTTCCTTGACTATGTAAAGCAGAGGCAACGTAGTTCAACCGACCTTGACCATGGATAGTTTATTATGAAGATGCAAATATGGATGGACTTGACAATTTATTATGACAAAACCTAGAGGACTAACCTAATGCCTCAGGGGCTCATCGATGATGGCCATGCCTATGTTAAGTCACAAAGGCAACGTAGTTTGACCACTTGGACTAACATAGACTCCGTTTGTTGAGTTTTTGACACTTCAATTTTTTTTGGATTTTGATGTTTTATGATTTTTTTTTGGATTTTTTAGTGTGTTTTTAAGTGATAAACCATGTCTAGGATTCCATATGAAGCCCAAGTCCAAGAATTGACACCAGTTAGGTACATGACCAACTTATTATGGATGAAGAGATGGATGGACAAAAAATTATTATAGATAGATATGAAAGGATGAAGGATGCTAAGTGTCAACAATTCTCAAGCCATGAGAAGGATAACTAAGCTTTTGTTATGAATGGATGAGAAAGGAAAGATCTTATTATGAAACAATATGAGAAAGGGATCATGGGCGAAAGTGGAAAATCAGATAGAATGATAGTAGACGATAGAGCAAAGATCGACTACGTATGACACTTGTTTGCCAGGTTTTCACCATGGTACTTATCCAAAGCGCTACCAAAGTGGTTTTCACTATTGTATGAAGTATTTATCTTTACTATTTTTTTTCCTTTTTTTTGTGTCACCAAGATGCCTATTTTCCAGGTTTTCATCATGGTAATGTTTTTTTTGTATTTTCGATGAGATTCTCTAAAAGCTAGTGTAGACATGTAAAAATGACCTAACACATATCACATATCGTAAACTGTATTTTTCCATTATCAACATCACTGTCATTATCACTATTGCATTTCATCTCACAAACATCATTAATCCCCCTTTTCACATCATTTTCATCATTAACCCTATTTTCCTCTATTAGATGAATAATCTTTAATTATTTTAATTAATTCACTATATCATCACCTAATCTAACTTTATTCCTCATAATTAATTAAATAAACATAAATTATTTAATTATGACACTAATATACCCTATTCATCTAAATCAATTAAATTGTTATCATTTAATAAATTAATTAAATCACTTTCCCTTTTCTAAACTTGAATAATTAAATCAATTATTCAAAATCATTCAACATAGTCAGCAAACAAATACATCTTTATTTGTTAAATTCAAAAGGAAAACTTGCACGTTCATCTCCAATATTAATTAATTATTCAATTGATTAATTATCCTCACCCTCTTTTTGATTGAGTAAATCATGACCACTGATTTATCACTCTAATCAGTTGACTAACTCGTCTATTTCCCAATCCCACTAACCACTCAGCATGATTTCTTCAATCCTCCCAATCGTTCCAATCTAATCCCACTAATCATTCCAATCTATTTCCTCTCAATGGTTTTCAACCTTTGATTATGATCTTTTGCTATTGAATCTCGATCATTTATTTGAAAATATGAAATCTATAAAACAACCTTCTTTCTTCTAAAAACTAATAAGAGAATCTAGAGAATTTGTGGAGAGGTTATGTCAAAATAGCCATTGAAGCATTTAAGCACACTCACATCTTTAATCACCATTAACACACTTTTGAAGCTTTTACAACAAAAAATGGAGGGTATTGATTCAAGTGATTCAACATCAATACAGATTACACTTTCCCATGGGATGGTAACATTTTAATTCATGAATTCAATTTATGTTCTCTTTATGATTGCATTGTTTGATTGATTTCATTGTTTTATAATTCATTTCATGAGTATGGTTGGAATTTGATCTTTGCTTTGATTTCTTTAGTTTGATTTCATTGTTGTTTTTCTATGCTTATTTCCCCCCTTACATTAATTAGCATGCTCGGTGGGACCTAGGTCCTTAACACTAATGTTTTCATTTTTTTTAGCAGTTACAGGTTCTGAAACGTTGATGTCTTTTGTAGGAAACACTATTGCTAATTGAAACACAAAAGTCCCAAAATTTTAACGCAGTCATTTTTATGGTTTTATCGCGGTCATACTAAGTTTGATCACTATCATACTAAGTTTGACCGCTATTGTTGTTTTTACCGCTATTGTATGTTCTGTATTATAGGTTTTTGATAGAACAAAAATTTACAAGGCCGCTTTCATCCTAAACAAGTCCGTGGTCATACCTTATTTGTACCACTATCATCTAATTTTTGCAGTCGTACGTTGTTTGTACTGCTATCATCTGACCTTGTCATGGTCGTTTCAATGAAAAGGTCTCTATCATACTAAAAATATCCACTACTATTCTACTTTCTATCTTGCTTCAATCTGCAAAGTTTTTCTTTGATTTTTCGATCGGCCTAAGGGTGTGTGCAAGAAGTTGAGTCCACTTTTTGGCCAAAAAGTGGAAGTGTTTTTCCTGATTTTCAGAATCTGACACATTTGACCTTAAAATTTGAAGCACTTAGAGATGAAATCTTTAAAAAGCCACTAATCATAAAATGTAGTGCTTGGAGTCTAGTTTCCAAATATGTAATTTATTTCAATACCCAGATTGTACAAATTGAGTTTCAATAGGCGTTTCTAAAAACCACTGTTTAAAAGTCACATTTTTTTACCATACCATGCACGTGTATGACATCCATATTTTGACTTAAATTATCGTATTTTTCTAAATCCTTTTGGGAAAAGATTTGTGACTCACTGAAGCTTGTTCTTGATATTTTTTTGTAATTTTTTATTGAATATTTTTTTTTGTTAAATTTTTATTAGGCAGATTTGTCGTTTTGAAAAATCGTCGGTACGACATGCATAAGATGACCTAAACTTATCATTTTTTTATTTTCTTTTAAATTGAAAAGAATTGTCTGAAGTTTGTTCTCGTATAATCCATTTGTCAAAATGTTATGTTGATCAAAAGTTATTAAAATAGTAAAAAACCCTGATATTTAAAGTTTATGGACCAATTTTATTAGAAATTAATTGAAAAATAGAAAAAATAATCCAATTTCAAAATAAATTACATATTTAGAATCTGCATTATCTCATCTAAAATGGGTTTTAATTTCGTCAAAAAATTCTACAAAAAAAGTCATCAGCCATATGTCCAAAGTTAGTATTTTTCTTTGACATTGTTAGGACCTTCAACTTGCCGGTCAAACCAGGTTGAAGGCGTAGGTTCAGATTTCCAATGCCTTTCTCGAACCAAAATCCTAGGCAAAAACCCTACCACAAAGCTAATAGAAATTCAAATTTTAAAAAATGGGATCACACTTTATAAAGCGGGATCTCGTTCCTTAGTTTATAATATTCAGACCATTGGGAGGGAAACGGGATCTCGTTCCCGTTTCCCTTCCAAAGGTCCCCACATTGAATATTGGGGAATGGGATCCTGATTATAGAATAGGATCCCAGTTTTATAAACGGGATCCTGTTTCTTTTATTTAAATTTAATGCAAAAAATTACTATGAAGTCTGCAACTTCACATGTACGGTCGAGAGCAATAAAAGTAAACTATTTTTCATGAGCTATTGTATTTACAGGTGGTGAACTTGATTTTTAGTTGATTTTTTCAAACGAGGCATCATCTACACCATTTTTGAAGTGGAATTATGTTATTTTTGTGCTTGTTTGGAGGAACACAAGGTCTTCAACTTGCAATATGGATTGAATTTTTCAAAGGAGGCATGAAGAAAACAATTTTTAAAGTGGAATTGTGCTAGTTTTCTACTTGTTTTGAGGAACACAAGAGGAAGAATTTTGTCCTAATAGGTATTCAACTTCCAATTTGGATTGAATATTTTGAAGAATTTCACTATTAACATTCATTTGTGCTTGAGAATTTTATAATCATGGGAGATAAAGCTCGTAATAAGAGAAGGAAGACATTGACTCCTCAAGAAGTTGAAGCAAATAGAGAGGAGAGAAAAAGACAAAGAGAAAGAAGAATGAGAATGAAATCAATGAATGATGGTGGAGCAACCAATTCCACAACTATTGAAGATGAAAACATTGAGGATACCATGGTTGTAGATGAAGCTAATTTGCAAGGAGTCAATTTGGAGAAGAATATGATTATACAAAAAGTCCGACTATGTCTTCAAATCCCTCTTTGAATGCTATGGAGAATGTTTCAATATGCACAAATCCAGTACGTATTCAAATCCACATGTTAGTGAAATGGTAAATTTGTATGTAGAAGTTTTACAAGATGTTGGACTTAATGATGTTGGCATTGATGATATTCAGATAGATGAAACTTTTATAGAATTTTTTGAAAATGAAAAATAAAAATCTTTTGTTGCAAATGAAAATCAGAATGATCATTTTCTTGAAAATGAAAACAAAACTGCATTTTTGATGAAAATGAAAATGAAAATGAAATGAAAATTTTGTTGATGAAAATGAAGATGAAAATGTAAATGAAAATGAAGATGAAGATGAAAATGAAGATGAAAATCTAGAATGTGATGTTGAATTTAATGAAAATACTTTTTTTTAAATTGGAAGTGGTGTTTTCGATAATCTTCCTGGTCAAATTTCTTGGAGGCAAATAAGAACACATGCGAATAGAATATACACCAAATTCTTTTATGGTAGAAAAATTGCATTTCAATGTCAACTATGTTGGTGTAATTAATTATTTAATTACACTTTAGGATAAGTTTACTTAGGTAATTATTTATTTCCTAGGATAATTATCATTTAATTCTTATCTTATCTTATTGAGCTGTCTTTTGCTCAAGATAAGATTAGGGTTGTTTTTTCCTACTTTCTTGCATCATCGCCTTTTCGAAGGCTTTTGTATTATTTGTAAAACATTATTCTCAATAATCAATAATTCTGATTTTTGCTTGCACAATTTTTCTCTAAGAGTTTACAGAACATCTTTCATTTCTTGTTCTGAATATTTGTGTATGTGATAGGTGATTGCTTGCAGGTGTTCTTGGGGACTATGAAGTTGGTTTTTCAACTTCTACATGGTATCAGAGCTCCAGACATGTCGCTGCATGTTCAAGATATGAAGATATTCTCTCACAGCGTCTTTTTCTGTACAAGGGTTTCAAGTCAGATTGATTTTCTGAGGATCTAGGGGTATCCAAATTTTCAGAGCACTTTGGGCTCGAACGGACGTCTCCATCGCGATCAGAGCGTCCAAAAACCCAAGAAATGCCTTTTGTTTTGTCGATTTAGGTGAAAGTTGAAAAAAGGAAAAAAAATTTAGCCAAAGAGGCCATACAGCCTCCCCAGCACGCAGATCGAGGCAGAAAATTCAAAATTTAAAAAATTAAAAATTAAAAAATTAAAAAAATCTTTTGATTTTTTGCGCCGCTCGTTTTAAAGGCGAGCGCCACCGGCACTCAGCCCAGCGGCCACTCGCCGGCCTCCCACACACCGCTCTGTCGCCACCGCCACCGGTCGTCGCTCCACCGTCTGTAGCCCCCGAGGGCTTACAACCCCCGCAGTAGGTCACATTGGCAACCAGGAGCTAGCGCCCGCCCCCGGCCCCTCACCAGCCCAGCCGGTGGTTCTATTAGGAACCAGGGGCTCTGCCGCTCAGCCACCGAAATTTTTTTCTGTAGCGGCCGGTCACATGCTGCACCAAGGGCCGAGAGTAAAAGGGCCAAAATTTTGACCCTGCTTAGTGCTGAAAGGTCCTAAAATAGGCCTTTTTTCATTTTGGCGTAACTTTTGTAAACAGAGTCAGTTTTTCGAAAACGAGATATTTCTGGAAAGCTGATTCAACGACGGATCCAATGGTGCAGATATTTTTTTCTGATTTTTCCATTTTGATGCTTTTTTCGCCTATCAAAGCCAGAAGTAGTTGTTTTCACTCTGGGAGGCGTAACTTTTGCGTTCTGGCTCCGTTTTTCGAAAACAAATAGGCGTTGGAAAGTTGGTTCAGTGCTCTACACAGATCTCAGACCCATTTTTTCAGATTTTTTAACCAGGTATTTGATATTTCTGTTTGATCTCAGCCTTTACCTTTTCAGTTATTTTCTTGGGAAGCGTGCAATCAGGCAAATTTTTTAAGATCAGCAAGCATTGTTTTTTTATTTGAGAGTATATATTGTTGTTTTCTATCATGGATTTACACAACATTGTACCCCTTACTCCATTCAACTATTTTGGTTGGAAAAAACAAATGGAGATTCACTTGAAACATAAAGGGTTGTATAGGGTAACCATCGATACAGAAATTGAACCTACAGGTGCTACTGAAAAGAGAAAATGGTTTAATAGGTGTGATGAAGCTTATGGTACATTATGTCTGTCTCTCTCCTCTAAACTTATTTTTCACATTGAATCTTGCACTACACCAAATGAGATATGGGCTACTTTGGAGTCCCTGTTTGGGAAGCAGGATACTATGAGAGGGTTTCAGTTAGAGAATGAGCTTATTGGCTTAAATCCTATGGATTTTGACAGCATCCAGGAGTTTTTCACCAAACTCAAGTCTCTTAGATTATAGTTGTCACAGTGTGGTATTCTGAAAGAAGACTCTCAGTTGATATTGTCCATCCTTTCGAAGCTTGGACCTGATTATTCAGTTTTTGTATCTACCTTTTATGCCACTAGGGATGCACTTGGTACGAGATTCACTATGCCATCTCTTGATGACTTTGCTTCATCTCTCACTCGAGAGCAAGCTAAGTTAGCTAGCATGAGCACGGTGAAACCTTCTTCCTCTTCACAGGCACTTATTGCATCACAGGAGCCTATAGATCATAAGGTTTCTACAGGCAAAGGCAAGAAATAGAAACAAAAGGATTCCAAACCTCATGAGCATCAAAAGGAGTCCTTAGATTCATCCTCCTCTTCTAAGGGGAAATCATTTAGGAAGGAGAAGTCTACATATGCATATTGCAAGAGGGAAGGACATGCAGAACATAATTGTTACAAGAAGGACATTGATGAACTGAAACATCTTCTTCAGAAACATCAGATTGATTTTCCTTCTAGGATGTCTACATAATCTTCTTCTCCTCATTCTTCTTCCTCAGAGTAGCATAACACAGGCACAACTGGTTTACATACTTCATCAGATATGAAGGGACATGCTCTTTGTGCTTCTTCAGGTATTGGATCAGGGAGATGGCTTCTAGATTTAGGAGCATCTCATCATATGGCATCTTTGCAGTCAATGTTTACTTCCTTTGAGCCTTGCACTATGTCTCCCATTTTGATGGGAAACAACACTTACATGAGTGTTACGGGGAGGGGGTTTATTAGTTTTGGGGACCACTCCTTTCAGGATGTCTTGTGTGTCCCTCACTTGACAAACAACCTTCTTTCCATCCATCAGATAACACATGGGGGTAATGGGAGATCTGTGGAGTTCACACCTGATTCAGTTATCATCAGAGACTTGGAGAGTAGAGCAGTTATTGCTACTGGGATAGTGGATCACTCATCTCAGTTGTATTCTTTCATTGATTTTGCTACTGGTGGTGCTTCTGTTCCTACAGTTGTTCCTCACACTTCGAGTGTGCATCATCATTTAGAGGAGAGATTTGGCTTCTTGAACATTGGTGTTCTCACTTCGGATCCTGTTCTCGAACCTTCCATTCCATCTCCTCCTCCTCCTGTTGCTTCTACTGTTTCAATGCAGTAGGATCCAATTGATCATACATCTTTGGAGGTTTCAATTGAGTCCTCACCTACTTCGGCTTCTTCATTTGTTGAGGTCACACCTGCTTCTATGGAGACATCTTGGGCTGCACCTATTCCACCTTCAGAGATTTCTTTCATTCGACCTCTTCCCTCTCACTTCTTTCTGGAGATGTAGTTTCTTCACTTCTTTTGGAGTTACTTCATTATGGGGGGGATATGTGGTCTCTTTCTTCCTCTCTTATGGGGGGATTCATTTTTGTATCTTTGTGATGGATGGTGTCCTTGGGGGGTCTTATGGAGTCCTCCATTTTTCATCACTTAGGTAGTTTATTGCATTCTATTTTGGGGAGGCGTTTTGTTCCCATGTGGTTTTCTCCTTTACCCCGTTTGATTTAGTTTGCATTGCATTTGTACATGAGTACCTGATCAGGCCTTGTTGCCAGGACTCATATTTGCATAATAATTCGCTTCTCCCTAAGTTGCACTTATGGGGGGGTGTTGGTGTAATTAATTATTTAATTACACTTTAGGATAAGTTTACTTAGGTAATTATTTATTTCCTAGGATAATTATCATTTAATTCTTATCTTATCTTATTGAGCTGTCTTTTGCTCAAGATAAGATTAGGGTTGCTTTTTCCTGCTTTCTTGCATCATCGCCTTTTCGAAGGATTTTGTATTATTTGAAAACATTATTCTCAATAATCAATTTCTAATTTTTTTTTGCACAACTTTTCTTTTCCTAAGAGCTTTACGGAAGATTTCCTTTTCATTTCTGGTTTCTGGAATATCCTGCATGTGATAGGTGATTGCTGCGTGTTCTGGGGATCCGGCAGTAGTTTGTTTTTCAACTCTACAAACTAATGATGCAAATTGGATGATACCGCAAAACGAGGAAAGTGGTGCTGTTAGGATTTATGTTAAACCAAAAGAAAAGATCAATCATTAAAACATGTTATGCTCCATCATTAAGAAAAGCATTTCAATCTATTGGGAAAATAGTCGATCTAAAGATAAAAATGCAAGAAGAAGAGCTATAATAATTGTTATAGTTAATAAAGCAACTTTCAATAAAAGAATGGTAAGCAATATTAGTGAAGTTTTAAAAATACATCCTAAAACATTTCTAAGAGCGGCAAAAAGAAGAGAAAGTATAGAAAATGATCCTATCAATCAATGTTGGAGTTTCAGTGGATGACTATCGAGGTCTAATATAAAATTGAATGTTGAAATTAAATCTTTGATCGAAAAATATTGCCATGATAATACTAGGGTTTCATCTAATGTTAGAGATGTTTTAAAATTAAGGGTGGGGTCCAAAGTTTGCAATCCTCACCCAAAACACCTATTAGATACAACACAAACTGAATTTTATAGAAAATGTTGTAGCGATTCAGTGTTACCTAGTAATATTAAAATAATTCAAAGGTCTTTTGAAAAATGTAAACCCTGGTATGTAAAAATTAATAAGCAACGAATATCTTGTTGTAAAATACATGTTCAATTTCGTTATTTTTATGATGTTTTTCGATATATAAGTTGTACCTTGCATACTAACATGATTATACAGGATTGTGGTATTGATATGCCACCTAAAGCAATAAGAGAGTTTATTTTAGGTTTTTTTTGTGAAAAATCTAATGATATATTATTTTATTTAAGTTCTTGTATTTTTGGACAATGCATTAACTGTAGAAATCTTTAATTTTTAAGAATTTGTTTGCATGAAAGTGTTGATCATGATTTTGGACAACAATTAGTAGATGTCAAAAGATTTAGGAATGTTCACTATTCTTTCAAAGATGGAAAAATAGAAAAGTGTTGTGATTTAGTTACAGAAAAAGTTAGTGTGCATGCATTCATGAGTGAATTTAAGAATAAAATTGTACCAAAATATGTCATGCACTCTGAACATGCTCGATGGCTTGATGGAAAGTTTTGCACATGTAGAAACACATTTCCAATTGGTACTATACTTTCAGTGGTTGATTTTGCAGAGAATTATACTCTTGCTCCGCAAAATGAAATTCAATCTCAATATTACAATTCAGTGTAGGTAGCTATGTTTGTCCATATTGTTTATAGACATGCAGATCATAGCACTGAGGATGATAGAAAAGTTTTGAGGGAGTATCATTTTTATTTGAGTGACAACCGATTACACTCATTAGAGTTTGTTCAATACTGTTTCACTATATTTTATAGAAATTTAAGAGAAAGAGGAATCTAGATGAAAGAACACCTCATATGGTCAGATAATTGTACAAGGCCCAAGAATGTTCTAATGTT
>VDFB02000017.1:439038029-439054125 GCA_007258455.2 Sequoia sempervirens | reverse complement strand
TTCACTGCCAAAGGGTGTGTTAACGGATGCCTGCATGGTATGTGTTGTTGACATTTCAAACGATAATATAGGCATGGATGATGGGGTTAGATAATGTGATGTATGCTTAGGAAGATCGGGATGGACACTTGTACCAACCCTTACTCCTCGGGAAGCACTTGCAGTACCCTGATCATGGCCAGGAGCATCATGAGGAGGCAAATAACCCTATAAAAACAACACATATTTTAGTTCATGACATAAGGTGCAAATACAAACCATGAATGAACTTATGTTATGATTAAAGACCTCATGGCCCGACTTACTTGCAAGTTTGTAATCTCTATCGATACTTTAACCCTCTCTCTTATCTCATCTGTTTGAGGCATTTTGAAGACATCAGATTGAGTCATTTCTTCATTGCATATTTTCATGAGCTTCTTTTATGCATTGTCGAAAGGGTTTTCTTGAATAAGCCCATGTCATCATCGAGAGAAATGGCGCACCTCACTATGGATGCTCTCCTCTGCTGGTGCCTTTCCCGATCGGTCGACTACAAGCAATAATAATAAAAACATTACTCGAAATTAACCCAAACTTATGAAAAAAATATAATAATAAAACATTTTCCTGCGTATCTAATTTGGCTGAATTACAATGAGGTAAACACAATGTCAATTAGAAGTGCACGAAGATACATCGCGATCGTGCTTTGGGCGAGCCTTCTCCATTATGATCAATGTCCCCTGTGACAAAAATTAAATATAAAAAAATATTACCAAAATGAAACCAATAGACTTATGAAAAAACATAAGAATAAAATGGTATATTGGAGTCATTAATTGGAGGTTGGGTAAAATGGTACATAGTACGTACCACCCCCATAGTAACTATGTTTGTAACTAAGCGATTCAAATTGTAATCAATTAGTAACTCTTCCCCTGCAGTTATTGATTTTATCGCACATACGAATACACAGTTTCCCTCGTGCGCCTCGAATATGCAATTGGGTTGCTTATTTGTTGACCCAGGTCATGTACTGTTTATAAACCCTGCAGTATTCCCTGATACTTTTGGCCTTCCGTCAATGTACATAGCCACTCCTTTATTTTGATCCTTATCTTTTAGTTGTATATAATTTGCTGACAGTGCATACCTACGCATACTTCGTGTATATCGAACCGGTTGCATCCAATGTTTGTAACTGTAACAGGGTCCAACATACTTCATCAATTCAGTAACTTTGTCATGAGACCTTTATCTTTGTGCATACCAAAATGGAAGCCCAAACCATGCTTGTCCACAATGGTGCTATCACGATATATCCTCTCGTTGACAAAAATGCGATTTATTGGAGGAAGTTCCTTGGGTACCCATTGTTTCCGTAGATGTTTGTACCTCAAGGGCACCTCGGCGTCGCCTATGCTCTCATCATCATAAGAACATGACCCCCTTCAGCAAGAAAGAATTCCATGCATTTACGAAATTTTCTTCTAATCTTTTGACCTCTAGTTGATCTCCCTCTTTTAGACATACTACGTGTCTCGCTTTCCTCTTCTCTTCCTGAATTTCCCTCGCTCAAGGAAGACAGATCTCACAAATGCCTATTTGGTGGTACCTACACTAAGGGATGTTGGATGAAGTTCTTTCATGGTGATGTGATCCCAAGGTGACATTATGATAATCTATCATTTTACAGAATTTACAGGTTATAAAGTAATCAAGTCTTGATAGATTGCAAGCTATTGTTACTACTTGTCCAAATGTGTCCATCACAAATCAAATCTACTTAACGTTTTAACTCCCAAACTTTGTAACAAGTGTTAAATGTGACTATGGTCCACCAGTTACACAACCAAGGCCTCAAATGTATTCTCTAATTGTAATCAAAGGACTTTTTCTCTTCATTCAAGTAAATAAACTTGAAGGGAAACACCACCAAGTGGTTTATTGGACACCTACATGACTAAAAATAGAAGCAAATTTACATTTAATTTCCATATGTCTAAGTGGTTAATAGGGAGGGAGTGTGTACTAGGCCTGGTTAAGTTATCATAAGTTTACACTTTGGCAATAATTTTTTTTAAGTCATATTAAATCTTCCTATGTCTAATTGCTAGGAGATTTTTGGTATGTTTAAGGTAGGATGATTGATGAAAGAGCCCAAAGACTAGCCTTTCTCCATGGTATCCAGGTACACATAGCAGCGGTCTTCTCTTATATGGTTGGACATGATTTAAATAAACTTAGCTAGGAATTATTCATTTAACCTAAGGTTTTCTCATAATGCCATCATTGGAAAAGTATGATCAAATTCTTCTATTATGAAGAATTGGTCTATGTGCCTCTAGTAATCACTATAAATGTTTGTAAGGATAAAATGACTAATTGTATGAAGTAGGAGAGAATCAACTTTGAGTTCTTCAAAGATTATATTCCTCTATTCATAATTTTTAAGGGTTGTGTTTGGAGGAGGTTATCACTACCAAGAAGGGAGGAGACCTTTCCTTATATTCTTTTATAATTTTCATTATTCTTATTTAATTTACACCTACATTTACAAATACACATACATATACATTTATTGTTTTCATTTATTTCTCATGTAGTTTAATAGTTTGATCTAATGGAGCCTCAAATTTAAGTCCTTGGTTTACTTTTGTTACTAGTTTGTCTTGATTATTCGGAAGGTACCTGGGGCTGGAATTTTTCTTTGCTTCCATGAAACCTTGGTGTTGTATCTTTGGGTTGGGTTTTTTCTATCATTACCTTTAGAGGAGGGGTTTTAAAAACAACTTATGTCCCATTGAATCATCTAGGCCAGGCCCCTTTTATAAAAATGCTAAATATTTCGACTGCCCCTTTGATTTTGACCGTTCCCCGTGATCTCGCGATGACACCAACACTGGCTTTTTGGTGATCGCGATATCGCGAGCGGGTGCCACGTGTCCCATTTTGCCGATGCTAAAAAGAGTAAAAAAAAAGTGTTTAATATGTGTATCAGACTTTAGTGCGTTATGGAGTAGGTTACTAAACCACATGTGAGATGCACGTGCTCATGATCAACGACGATGTTTTAACCTTGTTGAAAAAAGATGCTCGATGAATAGGTATTGATGCTGCTCCCTGTTATATGTGATCGTGATCACCGATGAAGGGAATCAACAGTTGCCCGCTATCGCGTGATCCTAAACTTAAGGGAGTTTAATGATCGTGATATCTCGAGCAGGCGCCACGTGTATTCTTTTGGCGCTGCGTATTATGGTGGGTCCTTGATAATGACATGGAGATGTTGTCACCTTCTTTGAAGGTGACCGTTCGATAATCTGACAGAAACAAGAGATCAACGGCGAAGATTTAAATTTGCGTCAAATACAATTGAAGCTGTTGGCGCGGCGTGCAAGTAAGCTTTAATGGCGGACGAGACGTCTTCTGGCCATTTCTCATAAATTCTAAGTATTTAATTTTAGGCTATCTTCACCACAAGGGCATTCAAGTGTTTTGCAAGCAGTCCAAAGCCAAAGATAGAGTTTTTTCAAAGCAATTATAGCCAGGTTTGATTTTCTGCAGGGCGCGAAATCTCGTGAGTTACTTTCTTTATCACTGTTTCTGTTTGAATGTGATTCTTGTGGAGGGTTGTTTTGTGTTGGTCAGCGGTTTTCTGGATTAAGGTTCTAGGGTTACTGGTTCTTTTGAATTGTGGGAAATTGCAAAATTCTACTGTAATTTTGTTTTGGGTAGCCCTAGTTTGTTCACAAATTTGATCTTAGGAGAAGCCTTGGTTGTTTGAAATGGTGCCACTAAAGCAGCATTCTGGCCTTATTGATTATATGCAAAGGAATCTATACGACGATTTTCTTGACCAATTCCCTTTGTCAACAAATGACAAGAAGAGGGGTTTGATCTTAATAAATGGGACAGCCTTAGGTGAGGGATTAAGATATAAAACCTATAACATTGCGGATGCTAGGGTAGAAATGACGGGCTTGGAAATGTTTAGGAGATGGTATGGGCAGTGAAATATGTCTCATCCTTTTTCAAATGGTTGGAGATATGATATGGGAAAACTTGTGGTTCTGAATGTATTTCTTGATGTTGACCTACTCAGGGCAGTGGCTGCACGATATGATCCCGTCACAAGGATTATTAGGGATAATGATGGCGAGGTTTTACTGAATATAAATGCAGATGAGATTCGGTAGGTTTTTGATTTAAGTGAATACAACTCATTCTTGGTCCGGATAGACCTTGATGAAATGGAGCAGGAATATGCTAGGGCACAACCTCTTTTCATATTAAAGCTGCTTCCTCCTCATCTAGCCAGGGTGGGCAGTTCAATGATTCACATCAGCCCAACTGACCGGGAACCTTTCAGGTTGAGTTGTTTTGCTGATCATTTCTTGGCAACTTTTTATTCACTTTGCCAAATTTTAGGTTTCAGCCCTAATATCGAGATGCCCATTGCTTATATGTTTATGGGGGCTCAAATTCAGCATCCTAACTTTTCTGTAGTGTACAACTATGCTTCTTTCCTTGCTGAAAGGATACATGAGGGTTTGTTGAACTTGTATGTGGGGGACACTGGTACTCCTTTTTTTTGGTACTCCTTATTAATGCATATGTTCTTGTACAAGAATGTTGATTTCTTCTCAGAGAAAATGGAGTTGAGGCAGGAGATGAATGGAGAAAAATTACTAGTGCAGCCTTGGAGTGCAGACTTGTCTTACAACAAGGGAGATGCTAGTTTTGTGCAGTTTTATAACTGCTTTGCTTCCAGGCTCAGAGCTAGACTGATGGTGAATGTGCTAAGGATTCCTGAGGATTCGCACGACTTCCTCCGACCCAAAGTGAGGAAGCCTGATTTGAAGGTGTGTCATAATTGGGGTGACATCATTCTATACCCTATAAGCACTGTCCTAAGGGTTTATGGTTTTCAGGGAGCTCCTCATATTCTCCCATATAATGTACCATCAAGAATGAGATTTGCAGAGGTCGTGTGGCAACTAGGTTGCATTCATGAAGATAATTTGACAGGAAAAGGAAAAGGGACTTTGTTCCTTGATTATATTGTTGTTTCAGACTTTGTTTTTTCCAAGGGAGGATGGGTTGAAATATTAGAGTAACAACAAATGGTTCTTTTCATTTTTGGCACATGATTGGCCATTTTTACTATGTTAAATTTTTATTTTCACTTTTATTTTCATGGTTTTCATGTTGTCAAATTTTCATACATTTCTTAGTCTTTTTTAAAAAAATAAGTGAAGGTTCTATTAGTGTCCCCAATCTTGCTAAATATCATGTATAGAGAAAGTACAATATATAAACTACCAATTATAGAGTATAACAACAAAATGAATTTAAAAACTACTACATAGAAACAAGGTTTAGAATAATTCAAAATAGAGATACCATTCTCCTACAAATACTATGTATAGAAACCCTATGTAGCCACACTTTCACCCTCAAAATCAATAGAATAAATTCTCATACATTGTTTCTATAATGAATTTAGAGAATAAATTATAAGATTTAAATTCAATAATGAATTTAGAAAATATTAAATCAATCAAAATTGTTTCTATTATCCAAAATACTATATAGAAGTAAATCTTAAGCCCAATCTTAAGCCTAACAATAACCCTAAGTGAACACTTATCCTAATTCAACCTTAACCCTAATTTAGCCCAAACCATAACCTTAACCCTAACCCTAATTGAACCCTAACCCTAATTAAACTCTAGCCCTGATTGAAATCTAACCCTAATTAAACTCTAGTCGTAATTGAACCCCAACCCTAACCCTATTTGTTCCTAACCCTAGTATCTCACAAATCTCTGGGATCAAGACCTTGCCAACTCTGGTAAACCTTATTGGATAGTGATAAAAGCTACCTTATCTTTTTCATTAAGGTAGAAATTTTTGTTATACAACATGCCCCTTCAAAATTGGAGATAGGCATTGTAAAAAGAAGGTAAACACTAATAAAAATGGTCAGTGGTATTGTGGAAAATGTGATAAAACTTTCCTAAATGTGATTATAACTATATACTTCAATGCAAAGTGGAAGACCATACTTCATTCACTTGGATTACAACTTTTGAAGAAGTGGCAGAAGAAATTATGGGTGTCACAACAAAAGAATTGAACATTTTGAAGCATGAAAAACAAGATGATGTTAAGTTTTCACACATTATACAAAAGGTCCTTTTCAACAGATATATCTAAGTTAGTTAATTCCATTTTGTCATGATACTCTGATTATAACAACAAAATGAATTTAAAAACTACTACATAGAAACAGCGTTTAGAATAATTCAAAATAGAGATACCATTCTCCTACAAGGCCTATGTATAGAAACCCTATGTATACACTTTCCTCACTCTCTCCCTCTCTCCCACTCTCTCGGCTCCTCTTACACTCCCTCCCTCTCTCCACTCCTCTCCCTCCACCCTCCATTCCCTTCCCTCCTCCATTCCTTCTTCCACCTCCATTCCTCTTCCCTCCCTCTCCACCCTCCACCTCCTCCCTCCTCCACTCCTCCTCCATCATTTCATCTCCCCATCCCGCCTCCCACCCTCACCACTCTTTTGCCACCCTCTCCCACTCTCCCTTGCCTCCTCCCTCCTTAAGCCCACCCTCCACCTCCTGGTACTCCTAGGGTATATAGAGAGGAGTAAGAGGGAGATAAAAGAGAAATAGAGATAGAGATATAGAGTAGGAGAGATGGAGGAGAAGATAGATGAATGAGAGAGAAAGGGGAGAGGAGAGATAGCTCAATAGATGGGGGGAAGAGGGTGGGAGTGACATAAACATAGTGGGAGATATAGAAGCGGCAGGGAGGAATATATCAATCACCCTCCTATATCTCTATCTATTCATCCTTATCTCTTTTATCTCTCTACCACTCTCTATCTCTTTGTCTCCCTTTCTATTTGAATGTTTGTCATTATCTCCCTCTCTCTATATTTTCTTCCCTATATTTATCTTTGTCTCCTTAAGTGTGCAATGGGTACATTGAAGAGGTCTTAAAGGAGAACTATCATATCTTTAATCAAATGGCATGCTACCTTGAGCATAACTCCCCGAGGACACATGCCATCCTTGGATTGTTGACATGAAACAACCAATCAAAATTTAGTTTCTCTCTCTCATATTAATATATATTACTATTATATTAAATATATATTATAGTAATTATATTTTGTATTATATAAAAATATACTTATTATTAATTATTAATTATAATAATTTTATACATATTTAATAATTTTGTTAAAGAATATAATATCTAATTATGATAAGTTGAATAATTATATTATTTATTATGTAAAATATAGCTAATATATACTTAACGATATTGTAGAATATTAAAACCTAGCTAAATAGCGCCAAAATTTTGAACTTAATTAACATACTGTAAAAGCTAAGGAAACAAGGTTGTAGCTCGTCAAATTGGAGAAGTGAAAGGTCAATGCCAATGCTGAGGAAGAGTTTGCAGTAGTGAAAACAAGGTCAATGCCAGTGTCGAGGAAGAGTTTGGAGGAGTGAAAACAAGGTCAATACCAACATCGAGGAAGAGTTTGGAGTTAAAACAAGGTCAATACCCGGCCAAATGAGAAAGAGTTTGGAGGAGTGAAACAAAGGTCAATATCAGCAGGAAGAGTTTGGAGGAGTGAGAAACAAGATCAATACCATTGTAGAGGGCGAGGGTTGGGGCACTCATGGAAAATCGGCGACCAAAGGCGGTAGGCCACTGTAAGTTGGCACCCCATTTCTCTTTAACCTTCAATTTTCATGCCTAGTTTCCAAAAGATCTTCTAGAGTACATTGGCACCCCCCATTCTAAATGCAAAATGGTATAAGATAAGACAGAAAAAATAAAATAGCTTATACAAAACATATCCACCTACAATCCCATTCAAGCATTTTAATTAATTCCTTGAATTAAAAGCTAAAACAAGAATCATACACACCACAGCGATTGAGATAGATGAAACAACCCTTGATCATTTTATTCAAAATTGAGGAGATATACTTGTACAATGGAGAGACATGAGTTTGAATTAATCATATCAATTCAAATGTCAGCACTGTCATAAAACATCAAATCCCCATGAATTCAAAACCTACTACAGAATGACTCAAAACCTAAATTGCATTTTCCCTAAAACCATCAGACTTTACAATTTGCTCTGCAACTTCATCTAGACTCGAACACAAATATCTAACTTGCTAACCCGTACTTCTGGCCTTGAAATCCTTCTTATAGAAAAAGGAGGAGCAAACAAGTATCGGGCCAGAAAGCACACGTGTCACCAGCCAATTGGACCGCCTTGTACTCTTCATCAGTTGGCCAATCAAAATTGATCACCTCATTCACCTTGACACTATAAGGTTTGTACTTAACTACCCCCTGATTCGCTTCTCTTTCAAAAGACTCCAAGAATGAGTGGTGCTAATTATTTTTTCCATAAGCTCACCAACAAATCATAATCTGAGTTACCCTATTTTTTAGGGTTTTGTAGTCCAAACATGATATAAAGTGGCTCTTACACTTTTTTGATTACTGTAGCTTGTGTAAGAGGCCCCGTGGATACTGTTGTAATTGTAGGATGCATGAATAGGGCATAGGTTTCAACAAAACATGTATGGGAGATCTAATTTTATGAATTTTTATCCATGTAGACCTAATGGGTTGTTTCTAAAACATTGAATATAAATGATACACACACACACACATATATATGTATGTATATGTATTTTTTAAATGTAAAATGTAAATGCAATTACTAGATGCTCTCCTAGAACAATAAATGCAACATATCAATCATTAAAGAAATCTATATCTATGTATATAAATGTGTATTTCTAAATGCAAGTGTAAATGCAAAGAGCATATGGTTTTGTAGTGTTATAGATACAACATATCCATAAATTAATGTAATTGAAATTCTAAAGTTTTTAACACATATAATATGAAATCGATCATATTGGTGTTTTTTCCTATAAACCAGGTTGGTCTTCTAATCTACCTATGGAATTGCCAATTCTAATTAAGGGCAGCTCAAAGGACCTGGACCAACTAACGAGGATTTTAATAATAACCTCCTATACTTTGGGCTCTGCAAGACCCAAGAGGGTGGTCCCTATAATGTGTTTATGATCTCTGCACCAAACTCATAAACAATCATTAACGATTCACAGATAATCCCACAAATAGCTCAACCGAATAGGATACCACTAAAATGAATTGGCCTTTCACCAGTAATATCAACTACTTAGAGCATGAGATGATTACAACATTATTTCGTAACTTATGATAGTCATTTTATTTGTAATTTGGTGGCAAGCCCTAAGCAAAAACATACAGACACAGAGTTTCACAAATTCATACAATTTAGATCAGTGCCATATACCATTGGGGAGTCAAATTCACAAACAGTCATGACTCAACAACAGATTTAAATACTTAGCACGCATGATCCCTGGCAATATTGTATTACAATAGTGTCAATTCCTATCCCAACCCAATACTTCTTACTAAATCCCTCTACAAACATACCCATCCATGATTCCATCCAAGCACTTTAATTAATTCTTTGAATTAAAGCCAAAATGGAAAACACACACATCAGAGCAATGAGATGAACGTCATAATCTTTGATTATTCTATTCAAAATTATGATATGTTTGTATAGAGGAGAGACATGAGCTCGAGATATAACATCATAGCTCAAATGCTAGTGCTTCTTATGAAACATCAAATCTCCATAACTTTAAAACCCATTACAGGATAACCCCAAACCTAAATTGCCTTAACATTCAAAAAGGTTCTTACAATCTGCTCTGCAACTATACCTAGACTTGACCTTCAAAATATCTGACTTGCCAACCCTTATTTCCGGCCTTGAAATCCTTCTTATAGAAAATGAAGGAGCAACAAGCATCGGGCCAAAAATTACACATCTCACCGGTGAATTGGACCGCTATGTGCTAATTCAAAACTATGATCAAAACCACCAAGTCCCAGAGCATCTTTTCGTTGATTTCTACTCATTACACAATAGCTGCAGCATTTGTTACACCTCAGAACCTGTGCCCAAATCCTCCATGGAAACAAAACCATAATCAGTTATAATATAACCGCTGAGCTGTCAGTTGCCAGTAATAGACACCATTTCACTCCTCTTCGGTTAAGTACTTGTCCACCCAATTCTGATATTCCTCATCCATTGGCCAATTAAAATTCACCACCTCCCTCACCTTGGTATTGTAAGGTGTGAATTTCACCGCAACCTAGTTGGCCTCCCTCTCAAATGACTCTAAGAACATGCTGGTATTAATTATTTTATCCATGTTGCTTACCAACAAGTCATGGTCTGAGTCATCACAAATCAATTTGATTTGTGCATTAATAACCTCTTCTGCCCTATCTTGCTACTGCTACAGTGTCTTAATATTTCCTTGTGCATCTATTACATCTGGTAGAAAAGTGTCATTCCAATCATCAAAACTCTTAACTAGTTCTCTAATTTTCTTACTCAAATCATCAGGCAGGACCTAGAATCCCTTCAATGATTTCACAAAGATTTGAGTAGGCTTTAATGACTGGGTCCTATTATTTACATCAAATCTGGAAGCCTTAAACATAACATCTAAATCAGTGGCTCGAGGGATCCACTTCTCTACCAGAGGTAGAACCACTTCCCGATCTCTGTTAATGTTTTGTATTCCACCCAAGAATAAAGAATATAAAGAATGTAAAACTGGCAATCTAGAATCAACCTTCTCATTTAAATGCCTCAAAATGGTGTCAACCACCTAATTGTGTTTAGCCATAGCACCATCCTCACTCGCCCTTAGGGCAGCCTATAATTCTGTGATTTTATTCATCATCTGCTTTTTGGTAGGATCTGTAGAATACTCATCTTCCTCTTCGACTAGCCTTGGTGCAGGGCTATTAGCAATTGTCTGAATTGGGGATCCAGGAGTAGAAATGATTGGGATAATAGGGGGAAATGAACCCGAAGTAGTAGGTAATGCTCTGATAGCAAAGGCACTGGAGGATTCTCCCACCTGCCTGTATCTCAATCTATCTACTTCAGACTGCAGCTCAACATTTTTCTGCTGCATTCTACTATACTCCCCAATTATTGTATTGTACTTTTCCATCAATCTTTTCTTTTCAGCTTCATCTCTTTTAGCTGTCTTCTGGGCCAATTTGGCCACATTCAGTGTCAGGCTTGTGGCTTCTGTTGTTGAGGTTTCAGACGCTCTCTTGATAATGAGCCGCCCCTTAGACTTGGGCTAATATCAGCCACATTTGGTTTTCTACCTTGAGGTGCCAGTGCCCATATGGCTAAAGTTTCATATTCCTCACTAAAAATAGAGTCTTGTAGAGCTGCCTTGACTTCTTCTTCACTGTTTTGCATAGGATGCTTAGACTACATAATAGCATTGAATGCTACAACATCAGTTATGTCCCATTCAGGGAGGAGTAAGACACCAGCCCGAGATACAAGTTTCCTTCCTTCATCAGGAGTGATGCTTTTGAATTGCTCCATTAATTCAGCTTTGACTTCATCATCATTCTCCTGGTCAGACCTATCAGGTCTTGATTCTCTCCTGGTCTTGCATTTATCCTGATATTCTTTAAGTTTCATCCTCCAGATCAACTGCAAGAACACATGAGTTTTCACGAAGGCATCATCATCCAAGAATGCCTTGCAAGCCACCATCCTGGTGTCTTTACACACTGCCCCTTTGTATCCATATCAGTTAACACCAATTGTGTTGATCTAGGAGGGGAGGGGATACCAACTTGCATGTCCTAATCAGTTACGATTATTTCATCCACCAGAGCCTCTTGTGACTCCTCAACTCTTCGCCTCTTAAGGCTTGGCTCTGATGGCAGCTCTGCAGGGTCATTTTTAGGTGGTGAATCCAGATCCACAATCTTTATCCCCCCAGATTTCCTAATCCCATGACTCGGTTGTGATGATGTTTTTATTATTTGTTTCCCTTTTTTATCTCCTCCTTCTTCATCACTGCTATCATCTCTCTTCCTCCTGTATAGAGGTCTGTCCACTGGTGGCTGATAAGTCGGCCTTGTTTCTTCAGGCCTCACCTCTAATCCCTGAATTCCCCAATCCAGTTCCAAGTTTATTTTCTTGGTTCTCAGGGTGCTCATGATTTCTTTGAAATTATTCATCAAGAAATCAATTCTTTTATGAAATGGAGTGAACTCCATAAGTGGATCATATTTTGCATCTGGTTTATGCACCATGGCCAACATTTTCTCATAAGTAATCCACTTCTCTTTATTTAATTCTTGTTGGCTCAAATCGAACTCATTTCTAATCAAATCCTCAGGAAAATTAAAAACATGAGCAAACTTGCCACCCTTAATTCTTTGCCTAAATAGGGCAAAGAATCCCTCAGGGTCATGCTACCTCCTAGATCCACTCTTCAAATGGTAGTTATCAAAATATCTGTCAAAGTGAACCCATCCTCCCTTAGAAAAAATAAAGTTTGAAATAACAGTATAATCAGGGAACAAAGTCCCTTTTCCTTTTCCTGTCAAATTATCTTCATGAATGCAACCTAGTTGCCACATGACCTCTGCAAATCTCATTCTTGATGGTACATTATATGGGAGAATATGAGGAGCTCCTTGGAAACCATAAACCCTTAGGATAGTGCTTACAGGGTATAGAATGATGTCACCCCAATTATGACACGCCTTCAAATCAGGTTTCCTCACTTTGGGTCGGAGGAAGTCGCGCAAATCCTCAGGAATCCTTGGCACATTCACCATCAGTCTAGCTCTGAGCCTAGAAGCAAAGCAATTATCAAACTGCAAAAAACTAGCATCTCCCTTGTTGTAAGACAAGTTTGCACTCCAAGCCTGCATTGGTAATTTTTCTCCATTCATCTCCTGCCTCAACTCCATTTTCTCTGAGAAGAAATCGACATTCTTGTACAATAACATATGCATTAATAAGGAGTACCAAAAGAAAGGAGTACCAGTGTCCCCCACATACAAATTCAACAAACCCTCATGTATCCTTTCAGCAAGGAAAGAAGCATAGTCATACACTACAAAAAAGTTAGGATGCTGAATTTGAGCCCCCATAAACATATAAGCAATGGGCATCTCGGTATTAGGGTTGAAACCTAAAATTTGGCAAAGTGAATAAAAAGTTGCCAAGAAATGATCAGCAAAACAACTCAACCTGAAAGGTTCCCGGTCAGTTGGGCTTATGTGAATCGTTGAACTACCCACCCTGGGTAGATGAGGAGGAAGCAACTTTAATCTAAAAAAGAGGTTGTGCCCTGGCATATTCCTGCTCCATTTCATCAAGGTCTATCTAGACCAAGAATGAGTTGTATTCACTTAAATCAAAAACCCGCCGAATCTCATCTGCATTTATATTCAGTAAAACCCCGCCATCATTATCCCTAATAATCCTTGTGATGGGTTCATATCGTGTAGACACTGCCCTGAGTAGGTCAACATCAAGAAATACATTAGGCACCACAAGTTTTCCCATATCATATCTCCAACCATTTGAAAAAGGATGAGACATATTTCGCTGCCCATACCATCTCCTAAACATTTCCAAACCCATCATTTCAACCCTAGCATCGACAATGTTATATGTTTTATATCTTAATCCCTCACCTAAGGTTGTCCCATTTATTAAGATCAAACCCCTTTTCTTGTCATTTGTTGACAAAGGGAATTAGTCAAGAAAATCATCGTATAGATTCCTTTGCAAATAATCAATAAGGCTAGAATGCTGCTTTAGTGGTGCCATTTCAAACAACCAAGGCTTCTCCTAAGATCAAATTTGTGAACAAACTAGGGCTACCCAAAACAAAATTACAGTAGAATTTTGCAATTTCCCACAATTCAAAAGAACCAGTAACCCTAGAACCTTAATCCAGAAAACCGCTGACCAACACAAAACAACCCTCCACAAGAATCACATTCAAACAGAAACAGTGATAAAGAAAGTAATTCACGGGATTTCACGCCCTGCAGAAAATCAAACCCTGCTGTAATTGCTTTGAAAAAACTCTATCTTTGGCTCTGGACCACTTGGAAAACACTTGAATGCCCTTGTGGTGAAGATAGCCTAAAATTAAATACTTAGAATTTATGAGAAATGGCCAGAAGAAGTCTCGTCCTCCATTAAAGCTTACTTGCACACCGTGCTAATGGCTTCAATTATATTTGATGCAAATTTAAATCTTCGCCGTCAATCTCTTGTTTCTATCAGATTATCGAACGGTCACCTTCAAAGAAGGTGACAACATCTCCATGTCATTATCAAGGACCCACCATAATACACAGCACCAAAAGAATACACGTGGTGCCCGCCCGCGATATCACGATCATTAAACTCCCTTAAGTTTAGGATCATGCGATAGCGGGAAACTGTTGATTCCCTTCATCGGTGATCACGATCATACATAACAAGGAGTAGCATCAATACCTATCCGTCGAGCAGCTTTTTTCAACAAGGTTAAAACATCGCTGTTGATCATAAGCACGTGCATCTCACATGTGGTTTAGTAACCCGCTCCATAACGCACTAAAGTCTGATACACATATTAAACACTTTTTTTTTACTCTTTTCAGCATCGGCAAACTGGGGCACGTGGCGCCTGCCCACGATATCGTGATCACCAAATAGCCAGCGGTGGTGTCATCGCGAGATCGCAGGGAATGGTCAAAATCAACCATAGGGAAATCGACGGTCATCAAAATAACCCCTGCAAAACATTAAAAATACTTAGAAGAAAATAAGGGGAAAGGGACACCGCCTAAGGCAACGACAGTCGATGACTCAATGTTGTTTTAAAAGCGCGAGGCACGAACCGACCCAGACTTTAATAAATAAAAGGGGCAATCGAAATATTTAGCATTTTTATTAAAAAGGGGCCTGACCTAGATGATTCAATGGGACATAAGTTGTTTTTAGAACCCCTCCTCTAAAGGTAACGACAGAAAAAACCCAACCCAAATATAGAACACCAAAGTTTCATGGAAGCAAAGCAAAATTCCAGCCCCAGGTACCTTCTGAATAATCAAGACAAACTAGTAACAAAAGGAAACCAAGGACTTAAATTTGAGGCTCCATCAAATCAAACTATTAAACTACATGAAAAATAAATGAAAACAACAAATGCATATGTATGTGTATTTGTAAATGTAGGTGTAAAATAAATAAGAATAATAAAAATTATAAAAGAATATAAGGAAAGGTCTCCTCCCTTCTTGGTAGTGATAACCTCCTCCACACACAACCCTTAAAAATTATGAATAGAGGAATATAATCTTTGAAGAACTCAAAGTTGATTCTCTCCTACTTGATGCAATTAGTCATTTTATCCTTAGAAACATTTATAGTGATTACTAGAGGCACATAGACCAATTCTTCATAATAGAAGAATTTGATCATACTTTTCCAATGATGGCATTATGAGAAAACCTTAGGTTAAATGAATAATTCCTAGCCAAGTTCTTTAAATCATGTCCAATAGTATAGAGAAGGCTGCTATGTGTACCTGGATACCATGGAAAAAGGATAGTCTTTGGGCTCTTTCATCAATCATCCTACCTTAAAACATACCAAAAATCTCTTAGCAATTAGACATAGGAAGATTTAATATGACTTAAAAATTTTTTATTGCCAAAGCGTAAACTTATTCTTAACGGGGCCTAGTACACACTCCCTCGGTTAGCCACTTGGAGCATATAGAAAATTAAATGTAAATTTGCTTCTATTTTTAGTCATGTAGGTGTCAAATAAACCACTTGGTGGTGTTTCCCTTCAAGTTTATTTACTTGAATGAAGAGAAAAAGTCCTTTGATTACAATTATAGAATACATTTGAGGCCTTGGTTGTGTAACTGGTGGACCATAGTCACATTTAACACTTGTTACAAAGTTTGGGAGTTAAAATGTTAAGTAGATTTGATTTGTGATGGACACATTTGGACAGTAGTAACAATAGCTTGCAATCTATCAAGACTTGATTACCTTATAACCTGTGAAATTATAGTGATGAAATGATAGATTAATCATAATGTCACCTTGGGATCACA
>VDFB02000017.1:439003955-439034854 GCA_007258455.2 Sequoia sempervirens | reverse complement strand
TTTTATATGCTCTCAATGTCTGTATGCTATGGAAATGCCATTAATTTTTTTTTAAAAGTAGTATGCTATGTATGCTATGTGTGATACTATCAACAATGTAATTAGATACTGATTACTCTTTCTTTTTACATAATCTAACGTATTTCAAACTTTTCATAGGCTGCCCGACACATCGAAGGCAACAAAGGCAAGACTAGAAAAGCACAGGTAACACAAACTTGGCTCTGGTGGTTATATGAAATTAGCCACATGAACTGTAAGTATCAATAAATGAAATATTGCATCCAAATTATAATAAATTGAAAACAATTTTCATTTTATCACACCATAGAAGCAAAATTCATGATCTTCTGCAAAAATGTAGGGCTCTGAATTCAACAGAGTTCCCATAGAAGAGGACCTGAAGATTGCCTTCCAGCAAGGCTATGGAGCCGTGGCTGAACGCCTAAGAGTCTTGACTGGGAAAACACAATCTTCCATTGCATCCGACACACAGGTAAATAAACTCAATAAAGTTTATTTAAAATTGAATACTTGTGCAGTCTATTCAATATTAATTCCACCATAAAGTAATTACATGCATATTTGTTTTAAACATTCAAGCAATGATAATATATGCTACACATGACATTGGAATGCAGCCTGGTGAGGGTGGAGCAGAACGTGTAGATGAAGGTCATGGTGTGCATCCCGGTACTTTAGAGCATGTAGAGCGTGATCAACATGTTGAGCATGATCAGGCTAGAGAAGATCAGGAATATGATGTGGCCCCATCAGGTAAAGAGGACCACTCTAAAGTTCTTTTAAACATATTTAATTGCAATTGGTGTATTAATTAATGTAACCTTTCATGGTTTCAACTTTAGAGCATGATCATGTTAGAGAAGATCATGAACATGATGTGGCCCCATCCGGTAAAGAGGACCACCCTCATTTTCTCTTAAACATATTTAATTTCAATTGGTGTATTAATTAGTGTAACCTTTCGTGTTTCAACTGCAGATTAGGATTTAGAGGGTGTTCAATATGTTGAGCATGAGTCTATAACAAAAGTTTAGGAACATGATGTGGACCCATCAGGTAAAGAGAACCACTCTAATGTTCTTTTAATTAATCAAATACTTGTAACAATAATAATAAAACATATCAGTTTAACATTTCTTTCTTATTGCAGCAGATCCCCTTGAAGGGCGTCCACGTCATGAGTAGACGACTACGCGTACATTAAGATCACAAGCAGAGGGAAGAAAAACTAAAGGGGGGACAGATATTGATTTAGAAAATGATACTCCACTTCAACTTTATATAGCTTTGAAAAAGAAACAAAAAAAAGTGATTGTAATCATATCATGACAACCATATTTTTGATAATATGTAAAAACTAAAGAATGAATATTATATGTTAATGAATGAATGTGAATATGTTAATTAATGAATGTTATATGTCAATGAATGAATGTTATATGTTATTAATGGATGAATGAATGAATGTTATATGTTATTAATGGATGAATCAATGATTAATGTTATATGATTAGGTATGGGGAATTGAGAGTGATGTGAGGGGGGGGAGGGGCCAAATGAGCTTCCACCGTCACGTGGTTGGCCTTGTTAAGTAGAGAATATTAAACTATACTCAAAACAAAGAGAAGCTCAATAAAGTAATGCACTTTTCAATATAAGAAATGCATCGTTTGAAGCATCAAACCACTATGCAGTCTGTATGTATGATCAGTCGTCAGTCTCCGCAAAGGTACATTTCTACGAATATTTGAAAAAAAAAAAAAATTGCTTCTTCATCGCAATTTCGACGACAACTACCAACAAATCAACAGAAAGGATTAGCGAAGTTGCTATATCTGTGACAACAATTTCATCATAACTCCATGCCCATTTCATTTCCCTTCCGACAATCTTTCGGCATTGCTACCACGCTACTCCCTACCCATTTCGTCACACTTTCGAAGAACTTTTGTTGTTCTTTCGACGCTACTCCTTGCTAATTTCGTCGCAAAGTCGATGAACTCTTGGTGTTGTTTCGATGCTACTACTTGCCTATTTCGTCACACATTCGACAAAATTTTGGTGTTGTTTCGATGCTACTACTTGCCTATTTCATCACAATTTCAACGAATGTCTTCTGTTGTTTTGGCATTACTGCTTGCCCATTTCGTCGAACCGTCGACGAACTTCTGGTGTAATTCATCGGTGGAAAACCAAAGTTTTCATCGATATTTCGATGAAATCCCGAGGTATTTCACGATGCTGTCGACCGACGATTCTTTGCCGTTATTTCAACGTTTAATTTGTCGTCGGCCTTTCAACGAAAAAACAGTGATGGAAAGATTTTCACCATTGCATCGCTCTTTCGACAAAGATTTGTTGAACGATCGACGAACGCCCGTCAGAAAATGGTGTCAAATCCAGTAGTGTGTTATGTTGTGGCATGTTTTGAGTTGAATTTCCTTGATATTATTGAGCTACCATTGCTTATTCAATTTGTGATGGTTGCCTAAATAATTAGTTATCCATAGGTTGTGTTTTAGATTGATCATTGTTTTGTGAGAACAAAGGTGGTATCTTGGGATCCACCGTTGGTTTTGGTATTTGTCTAACCACCATTTGATCTCCTAATAGAATGAGATTAGGATCTTTAAGAATGTCTTCATTAAATTTTGTGGGTAGTTTGGCACCACTTTGTGCTAGTGTAAGGAAATACTAGTTTGCATTTATCCAAAACATTTTGTCCATAAGTTTTTGAATTTTAGGATTTTGGGAGTGCTCTAAGATTTCTTCATCATTAAGCTCCTTTTCACTATCATATTCTTCTATGGTGTAAGTTTGAGAACTAGGAAGTTGGTTTTGTCTAGCAATTCCTTCTTGATGTCTAAGAAGTATTTCATCCTCACTAGGTGGTTGGTTTTGGTTTTCCTTAAATGTGGATTATCTTTGAGGAGTTGTTAATTCATTTGGATTGTAACCCCATGATTGAGGTTCCTCAGTAGTGGTGTTTGTCTTTGGTGTAGTGACAGTAGGAGGGTTCCAAAAGGAACAGTCTGAACTGTGCAACAATGAGTTAAAATAGCGGAAATATCACTAAAAACTGATGTGTGAACATGACTCTTCATTAATATGGAATGCTTAAATGCAACATTGGCCACCAAGGTGAATTACAAGGGCTCACAAGCTTGGACACAAGGGCTTCAACAATACAACTGGCCAACAAGCCTTATTACATGCCTCCAAAGGGTTTTATGCGAATATATAATGAATCTAAAAATTCTAACTTAGAAATTATGATCTACCCTTAATTACAATGCTTATGAATATACTCCTCAAGCTCTAGAATAGGTTCGCATTGGCCACAAGGATTAATAACTTGATGATTGATCAAATATGAATGTCAGCCTTAAGATATGAAGAATTAGCTCCACGAGAAATGAACTAACTTGTAAATCTCCAAGATAGGTCCCAACGAGCCCAAGACACTTGTATGAAGTCCACTTAAGCTCTGCATCTAGTATAGAATAGGTCCGCTCTAAGGAAATCTAGACCAGGTCAGCCCCAAATGTTTTGACTGGTAACACAATGGAATTTTGAGAGTGATAACTTTCAACAAACAACTGCAAATGATGTGAAATTTGGATATGAGATAAATGTCAATGTGTAGATGCTATATCTTTCTCCATGATCTAAGAAACAACAATGTGGTAGAATGAGAAAGGAACTTCTGAAACTGTTACTGAATGCAATGCAAGAAAATAACTATTTTTGGTTGACACAGGATTGCTTTACAACTAGGGATGCTCCTGCATCAGACACCCGAGGTTGGAAGAAAAGTGAGTCCCTCACTTTCCAGGGCTAAGAGGAAAACCAAGATGGTCCACCTTAGCTTGAGAAATCCATGATGAATCCTCCACTGGTCTACCTTTCCACTTCACAAGATATTCTTTATATTGCTTGTTCCTAGTGCTTCTTTTGGTTTTGGTATCCAAATTTGCTCAATCTCCTTCAGTTCCTGATGTGGTAATTGCTCCTTCAAACCCACTTCATCACTGCAGTCACTTGATTCTCCTTTATGAAACTCATATATGTTCACAATATTGAAAATAGGTGATATACCCAATGTCTCTAGTAACTCTACTTCATATGCATTTCTAGAGTCAAACTTCCTAAGTATCTTACATGGTCCAAACTTCCTCATCTTCATCTTATTGTATGTACCAACTGGAATTCTCTCTTTCCTCAAATATGCCATCACTTCATCTCCAACAACAAATTCCTTGTCTTTGGTGCTCATTTTCTTTTTCCTTATACTTATTGTTCATGTCTTCCAAATTCTTCTAGACTTGATTATGCAATGTCTCCATGAAATCTACAAACCCTTCTACCTTCACACTCCTTTTGCTCTCCATACTAATGTCCCTTAATTATGCAATTCCTCTGGGACTTACTCTGGTAGCAATCTGAAATGGTGTCTTCCCTATGCTCTGGTTCACTGAATTATTGTATGCAAACTCCACTTGTGGTAAAACTATATCGCAACTTCTTGCCTTATCTCTAGCAAAACATATCAACAAATTCCCCAAACTTTTGTTCACTACTTCTGTTTTTCCATTTGTCTGTGGGTGATATGCTGAACTGAACTTCAAATTTGTCTTCATCTTCTTCCACAATGTCCTCCAGAAATATCCAATGGGTTTGGTGTCTTTAAAGGAAATAATACTCTTAGGTAATCCATGCAATCACACAATCTCTTTGAAAAATAAATCAGCAACATGCACAACATCATTATTCTTCTTACAAGGAATAAAATGTGTCATTTTGGAAAATATGTCCACTACCACCATAATACAAGCATAACCTCTTTGTGTTCTTGGTAATCTCAAAATGAAATCCATGCTCAAATCTTCTCAAGGTCTCTTCAGTACTGTCAATGGTTTATTCAATCTAGTATTTTGACTACTCCCTTTTCCAATTTGACAAATTCTACAACTTTGAACACACTTCCTCACATCCTTATATATTTGTGGCCAAAAATAATGTTCACTTACCAAAGCTACTGTCTTATCCACTCAAACATGTCTTGCTAATCCTCTGCTATGCTTTTCCTTGATCAAATTCTCTCTCATTGAACTTCTCGATATACATAACTAATTTCCCCTGAATAACATACCTTCCTGAAAAAATAGTCCAACCATTGGCTCCAGTCTGTCACTACTAGTTCCTTACATGCTCTCCATGCTTCACCAAAATCTACATCATCTTTGTACATATTCTTCAATTCATCAAATCCCAATACTTGTACCCTCATCTTTGTCAGCAAATCCCTCCTCCTGCTCAATGCATATGTGACTTTGTTTCACTTGCCACTCTTATGCTTCAACACAAATATATAACTCTACAAGAACTCAACCCATCTCATATGTCTTTGATTTAAATTTCCTTGACTGTTCAAATATTGTAAAGCTTGATGATCTGTATACAACACAAACTCCTTAGGCAACAAATAATGTCTCCACTTCTTCAAGGCTTGAATTATGGCATAAAATTCTTGATCATAAATTGAGTATCTTCTTCTGGCATCATTTAACTTCTCGCTAAAATAAGCTATAGGTCTTCCTTCTTGGCTCAATAATGCTCCAATTGCATTTCCACTTGCATCTTATCAAAATCCAGTGATGCTAATACTAGTTGCTCTATCATCTTTTGCTTCAACAATTCAAAATTTATTTGTGCTCCATATGTCCACTTGAAATGCTTCTTGTCTCCTCTCATTGTCTCTATCAAAGGGTTACAAACACTACTGAAACTTTTGATAAACTTCCAGTAGAAACTAGATAATCCATGGAATGATCTAACTTCTCCAATGTTTACCAGTATAGGCCAATCTAAAATTGCTTTCACTTTCTCCAGATCCATCTTCAATCCTTCAGTAGAAATAACAAATCCAAGGTTTACCAACTTTGTCCTCATGAAACTACACTTCTTGACATTAATCAACAACTTCTCTTCTCTCAACCTTTGTAATACTTGTTGGATGTACCACAAATGCTCTTCACTAGTCTTACTGAAAATCAAAATATCATCCAAGTAGACAATAACAAAATTACCCAAGAATTTATTCAATACCTCATTCATCAATCTCATGAAAGTTCTCGATGCATTGGTCAATCCAAAAGGCATCACTAACCACTCATACAATCCTTCATTTGTCTTGAATGTAGTTTTCCATTCATCTCCTTTGATTCTAATATCATGATATCCACTCTTGAGATCAATCTTTGTGAAATATTTTGCTCCACCCAAATAATCCATAATGTCATCCATCCTTAGCAATGGGAATCCATACTTGACAGGGATTTTATTGATTTCTCTTGAATCTGTACACATTATCCATTCTCCATCTTTCTTTGGTGCAAGTAGAACAGGTACCACACATGGGATCAAACTTTCTCTAATCAATCCTTTCCTCAACAACTCTTGTATCTACCAGTTCAACTTTCTATTCTCTACCAATGTCATTCTATGTGCTACTTTTTTTGGTAAACTTTCTCCTGGTATAAGATCAATATGATGATTGATGCTATAGATAGGCGACAATCCGTCTGGTACATTTTTTGACATGATGTCTTCATATTCTGCAACTTCCTTTTGTGGTAGGTTTTCACTCTTTGCTTCCTTTAGAATTCCACTTTTTTTTGGAATCAATGAAAAACACATGTTCTCATGCCTCAATCCATCAAGAAATTTCCTTCTATTTACCAAACATAGTCTGGTAGTGCCATAAAATTCAGTCTTCTCCTCTTCCTCCAATGGTATCAAATTGATTCTTTTTCCATTTGATGTCACAATATAAGTATTCCTTCTTCCATCATGAATTTATTTCTTATCATATTTTCATGGTCTTCCTAACAGTGAACAACATGCATCCATAGTCATAATATCACATAATACTGCATCCCTATATGACCCAATATGAAATTTCACCAAACATTGCTCATTCACCAATATCTTATGCTCATCTTGAATTCATGTTATCTTATAGGGGTTTGGATGTTTTAATCTGTTCAATTTCAGCTTGGTTACCATCTCTTCTAAAACTAGATTATTAGTGCTACCACTATCGATGATAACTTTACATACCTTTCCTCTAGCCTTACATCTAGTTCTGAATAGATTTTTCCTCTATGATGGTTCTTCAATCAATTCTTCATGTATCAAAACTCTTCTCATCACCAATGATTCACCTTTCTCTAGTTTCCCAACTGAATTAGGGGATTAAACATGTTCTTCATCCACATATGTTGTTCTTCCAGTATGCTCAGGTTTCTTTTCGGTACCTCCTTGATGACACTCAAATGTTCTATGTCCTTCACCTCCATACTTGAAATAGGTTCCTTTGAATGGCCTTCTCTTAGATCTTCCTTCATCTCTCTAGAATCCATCATTGTGGTAAGAATTATAACCTCCTCTATTATTGGGGTAGAAATTTATATCTTGTCTCCCTTTGTGATGTGACTTAGCATCCTTTTCCTCACTTTGGTAGGGCTTTGGATCTTTTTTCTGCTTCGTGTAAGGTATTCTTTCTCCAAAATGGGTTCTACTCTTTTGAAATCTTCCTCTTGCACTTCTCTTGCTTTGTTTGAACTTCTTGTTCAACTTTGCTTCAACCTTCAATGGAAATTGATATGCTTCTTTGACTGATGTCATTTTTACTAGGCTCAATTCTTCTTGAGTGTTTGTTCTTATTCCATTGATATATCTTGCAACCTTTTCCTTGCTTGCTTCACTATGACCAGTTCTGATTATCATCTTGTAGAATACTTTAGTATACTCCTTCATAGATCTTTCCTTTTGTATCAGGTCCTGTAATCTATTCAACAATTTGAGTTCATAGTCTGTTGGTATGGATTGTTTCTTCAGTTTTGTCACCATTATGTCCCATTTGATGATTCTTTCTTTGCCTCTTCTATTTCAGTCTAATTGAACTTATTCCACCATAATGCAGCATGGTCTTTCAACTTTGTTTTTGTAAATCTAACTCTTTCTGGATCTTCAGTTTCTTCATATTCAAAGGATTCTTCCATCTCATTAATCCAATTGATCAACTCTTCCGTATTCAAATTTCCTACGTAATTTTGAATTTCAACTCTAGGTCACTTTCCAGTCTTCGAGATTGCTTTCAACATGTTGAATTGATCTGATTCTTCTTCTTCTTCATCTAGGGTTTCTATAACTTGATTCTCATGTTCTGCTTCATCATCACTTTCATCATTCAGTCTAGGGTTTAGGCCCAACCTTTAATTTTCTTCAACAACATCTAACCTAACTCGCATCTCACACATCATTTCTAGAATTTCATCCATTCTTCCAACAATGTTCTCCATAACAAGTGCTCTCCTTGGCAGCATATCTACCCTCAAATCGGTAGAACTACCTCAATTCGATGATCTGGCTACAAGGGTTTCAACTACCTCACAATCGGTGATGAGTTGAAAATGCATGCATTTTTCCTTAGTTCGGAATTCTATTCACCTCAAGGAATGCCTTTAGGAATCAAAAACTCACTCTGATACCACTTTGGTGTGGTCACAGTAGGAGGGTTCTAGAAGGAATAGTTTGAACTGTGTAGCAATGAGTCAACACAACAGAAATAACATAGAAAATTGATATGCAAACATGAATCTTCATTAATATGGAATGCCTACATGCAACATTGGCCACCAAGGTGAATTATAAGGGCTCACAGGCTTGTCCACAAGGGCTTCAACAATACAACTGGCCAATACGCCTCATTACATGCCCCTGAAGGGTTTTATGCAAAGATATAATGAATCTAAAAGTTCTAACTTAGAATTGATGATCTACCATGAATTACAATGCTAATAAATATGATCCTCAAGCTCTAGCATAGGTCCACATTGGGCACAAGGGTTAATAACCTAATGATTGATCAAATATGAATGTCGGCCTTAAGATATGAAGAATTAGCTCCATGTGAAATGAATTAACTTGTAAATCTCCAAGATAGGTCCCAACAAGCCCAAGACGCTTGTATGATATCCACTTAAGCTCTGGACGGTTTGAAATAGGTCTTCTCTAAGGAAATCTAGACCAAGTCAGCCCCAAATTTCTAATTGGTAGCATAGTGGAATTCTAAGAGTGATAACTTTCAATAGACAACTGTAAATGATGTGAAATTTGGATATGCGATAGATGTCAATGTGTAGATACTATATCCTACTCCACGAACTAAGAAACAACAATGTGGTAGAATGCAAAATGAACTACTGAAACTGCTACTAAATGTGATGCAAGAAAATAACTCTTTTTGGTTGACATAGGATTGCTTTATAACCAGGGATGCTCCTGCATCAGACTTGGGTGCACTAGAACTACTCTTGTTGGCTTCCATATTTTTCTTGTGTTGAGATCTCGTTGTTTTCATAAACAATTCAAGACCTTGGGGAATTTTGTGACCACTAATTATGAAATGGGATGGTGTTTTTTTTTATATTTTTTCTAAAATAAAGTATGGAGATGATATGTGAAAACCTTTTTGTCAAAGGTTGTTGATGAATTGTTATGGATTGTATGTTTAATACTCGACCCTAAAATATGAGTGATTTTGCTGGATGTTTTGAGATGATGCTAATCTTAGGACACAAGGTGTACAAGACTTGGACTGATATTTTGCTCTATTTTTAGAGGATATGTTGATACTCTACTTGAACTAGCCTTGAGGTTGCAAGAAAAGGTTGATGTTAATATCCTAGAAAATGAGAGCAAGAGGATAATCCAAGTTGTTGTGTTTGATTTATATTTTAAAACTATGTCAATGTTTTGATTTGCTAATGGATATGGAAACATGTTGATATGATTTGGTGTAGGTCTCATTGTTTGTGTTTCAAACAATGATGGATTTAACTATTTTGGATAAATTTTGATTTGCACAAGAAAATAAGATAATAACGGTCTCTATTTAGGACATTAGTGAAATTTTTTAGGACAATACCAGTTGCTTTTTTAGAATTACTGTGAAAAATTTGAGCAATAGCAGTCTCTGTTTCAATTTGTGACTAGTAAACAAAGAAGACAATAGCGGAAATTTTGAAAAAAGCGGTAAAAACTTGGACAACTATAGTAAATTCTCTAAGATAGTAGCGGCCAATGTTTGGACAGTAATTGTCATGCAACAACACCAACAATAGTAGTTATCTGAACAATAGCAAGCAAGTTTAGGTTGACTACGTTAAGATTTTTGGATAGTAGCGACAATTTTGTTAGAACAACTGCGGTTCTATTTAGGATGACTACGACGAATATGTCAATAGTGGTCTCTGTTGATTCTATGACTAATAAAACCGAGAGGAAAATAGCAGTCATTTTGGATAGAATTGGTCAAAATTTAGTATAGTAGCGACAATATTCTAGAACAAAAGTAGCCAAAATGACAATAGCAACTCTGTTTCCAAATTTTCCAATTTTCGATAGAAATTTGTTGGATAAGTTTTGCAAGTTTTTGTTTTTTTGGCTGATTTGATGTTTTTGAAAATTTTGTTTGAGATTCGAAAAGTGATAAAGCACATAAAAAAAAGTGTATAAACTGACCATTATGTTTCAATGATAAGAGGCCAAAATCAGCCCAAGTTTAAACTAGTAACAACATCGAAAACATTTCAAGCAATATTATCCCTAAGGTCAATTGGCCAATGGTGACAGTTGCCCACAACTTGGAAGCTCCTTCAAAGTAATGGTAGGGACACCCAAAGGGATGTATAAACTTAAGTATTTTGAGAGTGGATAGATAGGGGCCTCCTGGAATGGAAGGATAACCCAAATCACCCTTTCCCTAGAAAGCTACAAGTAGCTTTTGCTAAGCCAAGGATTTCTATCTCAACTCAAGGGAGTTCATATGGTGAGTAAAGTATCTTCAAGGTATGGTGTGCATCCCTTGTACTGAACCATGTCACCAAATAGAATATCTCAATCAATAAGGTGGGAAAAACTACTATAAAGCTTTTAGTCATTTCTCAAGGGATTGATGCCTTGTAAGCCACTTAAGGCTTTAACCACCCCTACTAGAGGCACTTATACACAAAGGTACCTCCCCATTTTGAATGGAACTATCTAGAAAAGGTTAATGCCAATTAAATCTTGGCTTTTGTCAAAATCATTTATATAGTGGCTTCAGGGAAATTTTTCTTTAGGTCACCTTTGAGTTCTCCTTTTGGGATGTGTCTCTTAAGCAGGTCTAATCTAAAGGTAATGATGAAAAGAAATGATTGTGAAACCCAAAGTGCTTTTCATCACCCAGGATCGTCCAAAGACGCAAGGGGAGAGGATACACACTTGGTTTTCCAAACAAGGTGAAGATGGTAGACAATTTATAGCAGTTTCATTTTAAACCCAAAAGTGAAGTGAGAAAAGATACCAATTCATTTTTTTAGATGCACCAAATTCAAAACGTTTGAGAATTCAAGCAAGAAATTCCATTGGAATAAAAAAAGATGACTTGTTCATTTTTATAGCACCAAATTGAAACATGAAATATTTTTAACCAAGTTGTAATGCACCAACACAAACATACAAGTTGTGTTGTTCATTTTTATTGCACCAAAACAAAATGTAAGATTTGATTGTTCAATTTTAAGAGCACCAAAATGAGATGTGAGATTTGATTGTTTAGTTTTAAGAGTACCAAAATGAGATGTGAGATTTGATTGTTCAATTTTAGGAACACCAAAATGAAATGTGTTTTAACTTTAAACATGCTTTAAAATTAAAAGTCCTTGGACCGTTCATCAACTCTACAAGGAAAATGTTAGTTGTTATCATGAAAAATGTGCCATAATCTTGCAAGGCCTACACCAACAATGTTAGAAAACCTCACCAACACAACAAATAATCAATCGTTAGGTTAGGGGTAAGTGCACAAAGTTGAGTCCACGAAACGTGGAAGTTTTTTCCTTAGCCAAAAAGTTGAAATCGGCTTTGCAAAAATGGGATCCCGATTTTAATAAACGGGATCCTGAGCCTAAATACGAAACGAGATCCCGCTTTTTAAAAATCGGGATCCTGTTTCCTATAGGATCCTGAACCAATGGAGAAGGAATGGGATCCCAATTACTACGAAACAGGATCTCGATTTATAAAAATTGGGATCCTGTTTTGTAGAAATCAGGATCCTGTTTTATAATGCTATTTATTTTTTTAAAAACAAATAGAGTTCATTTTACAGTGGACAGGATCTCGAGTACAGGTGACAATGACCCCCACAAACAGCTCCAGGTACCCGCCCACACCCCTTTTTTTAGCATTTTTCCATTTTTTATTGAAATTGTGAAGAAAGTAAGTGAATTTAGCATGTTTTTTTTAATTTATTTCACGTTTTGAGCATTTTTCCTTTTTTTATTGAAATTGTGAAGAAAATAAGTGAATTTAGCATTTTTTTTAAATTTATTTCACGTTTTGAGCATTTTTTTCCCTGTTATAGTAGAAATGAGTAATTGTAAAAATAGACAAAAAAATGCAATGAAACCTAAAGATTTTTTAATAGAAATGAAAAAATGAACCTTGAATTGTGTTTTACAAACAAAATTTAACTTTTGAAACCTAAATTGTTCGACTAAACCAAAAAAAATTGAATTTGAAAACCCTAATTGAAACAAAACAAAAAATTGCATTTCAAAACCTTAGAAATTGAAAAGAAATTAAAAAATTGCATTTAGAAACCCTAATCAATCTTTTTGAAACCCTGAATTCAAATCAAACGAAAAAAATGAATTTGAAAACCCTAGTTTGAACTAAAATGAAAAAATTGCATTAAAAAACCTAATTGCTTAGAAATTGAAACCCTAAATTGAAATCGAACAAATCATTTTGATTTTGAAAACTAGGTAATTTCGAGCTCAAAAAAATTCATTTGCATTGCTTAAATGTTTTAAATTTTATTTGCATTGTATGGAAAAAATGATATGTTAAAATTTAGTTTCAATGCTAAATTATAATTAGATTAGAAAACAATATGTTAAAGAATAGTTAAAATTCATAAAGTTTATCAATGTTTGTTTGCAAATTTAGTTAGCAAATTTGTAAATCTAAGCATGTACAATCAATTCCAATTGGCACTAACTTGCAAGTCTAAATTATTCCAAGGGCCACCCAAACTTCACCCTAAGTTTGCTAAACCCTAGACCTTGAACTGTAAAATCTAAACCCTCAACACTAAAGCATTTGAATTTTGTCTTAGGACCTTAAAATGAAATTTGGTTGCCTTAAAAAACCCTCTGTTGTCACCATTCAGTAGAGATTTTTGTAATGTTTTCACTTATTTGAACACATAATATAAAACCTTTTGGTTTCTACAAGTTTATGAAGAGTGGATGATCACTCTCTATGACACTTAGACATGATCATTAGGGATCTAAATCATTGGAAGAAAACTTTATTCTATTATATCCACAAGATAGGAGAGCGAGTGAGAGTGCTATGCGTAAAGTTTCTTTCATTGGACATACCTAAAATTATGTAGGTTCAATGTCAAGAATGGGTCTATTTGGTAGATTTATGAAAACTATTATGAATCTAGAATACCATAAAAGTATAATTATAGCAATTTCAATTGGAAACACTTGGGTATAGATCATATGAAATTTAAATCTAGTAAGGTGTCTATTATATAGGAGAGTTGATAATACATGGAAATGAATATATGGTTTGTATGGGAATATATGTATTAAGAAACACATACCATGACCTCTATAGGATTTTTAAGATGTGATCCTAGATAATAATCCACCCATCCTCAATCATAATGGATTCTTTAGCAATTAAGAGAGATTCAATAACCATAAAATTACCTATATTTTGATACTATATAGATTTATGTGGAAGGATAGAAATGCATCAATAAGGAGACCAAGATGGAACCATTTAACACCTAAGGTACACCTATTACATGGGAAAGGGAGGAGGTACATGATGATAGGTTGGAGGAACTATGCTATTATTACAATAGAGATAGGAGGAGGATTCATATTATGCTCCTATAAATAAGAGGTTAATTTAGAAGATTAAAAGAACTAGATAATAACAAAGGAAATAATTCTATAGAGGGAGTGAGTGGGATTGTTGGAAATATACAAGGAGAGAGGTGAAGGTCCCAACACCTACATAGAGTCCTACACGAAATACACCAATCTAGGCACTTCCTAGAAGGATCAAGATCCATGTGAGTAGCCTCTTTTTATTTTTGTATCTTCTACATATGTATATTTATTCCTTTATTATGTGATTAAAATTATGTATGATATAACTTATTAATAAGTGATTACAAGTATAATTATTAAAATATTTCATATTTATTTTGATATCCTCTAATGTAGGAGGAAATTTTTACTTGTTTTGATAGATGTATGTTATTTTTGTGATATGTATAGATTGATTCATTTTTAACATGATACTTTTTTTTATTAGAGGGGTAAACACTTTTGACCCAGAGCTAGATGGAACCAATGAGGTCATAGTATGACTAAATTTGGACCTCACTAGACATCTAGATCCCCTTAAGCCATCCTATCACCCTAAATCATAAATTTATTTCTTAAGGGGTCCCAATATGACATTTCTTAAGGGGATCAAAGAAGTTCTTAAAATTTGGTGAAGTTGCCCAAGGCAACCAAATTTAACAATAATAAGATCGTGCAAGATTATAATATGAATGAGATTTCATGATCTAGGTTGGTCAGTTGAAACAAGAGAAGATCTTAATCAACTATTCCACAAGAAAATGTTCTTCACTAACTTGCAAGTTCATTATATTCCAAGAGGCACCAAAACTTCACCCTAAGTTTTGTAAACCCTAAACCTTGAACTCTAAAATCTAAACCCTAAACACTAAACCATTCATTTTGTACCTGATCTTAAAGTGAAATTTGATTGTCTTAGGAAAATCCACCAAATTCCATTCCCTTATGCCATGTAATTTTGTCATAGGATCTTACTTCATATATCCCCTTAAGTTATCCTATTACCCTAAACCCTAAACTCTAAACTCTAAACCATAAACCCTAAAGCCATCATTTTTTCTTAGGCTTTTAATGAAATTTGGTTGCCTTAGGCAACTCCACCAAATTTCATTCCCTTATGCCATGCAATTTTGTCCTAGGATCTTACTACATGTCGATCCCCTTAAGCTATCCTATTACCCTAAACCCTAAACTCTAAAGTCTAAACCCTAAACCCTAAAGCCATCATTTTTTCTTTAAAGGCTCTTAATGAAATTTGGTTGCCTTGGGAAACTTCACAAAATTTTATTCACTTGAGCCATGTCATTTTCTCCTAGGACCTCACTAGACGTAGATCCCCTTAAGCCGTCCTATCACCTAAATCATAAATCAATTTCTTAAGGGGTCCCAATATGACATTTCTTAAGGGGATCAAAGAAGTTCTTAAAATTTGGTGAAGTTGCCCAAGGCAAATAAATTAACAATAATAAGATCGTGCAAGATTATAATATGAATGAGATTTCATGATCTAGGTTGGTTAGTTGAAACAAGAGTAGATCTCAATCAACTATTCCACAAGAAAATGTTCTTCACTAACTTGAAAGTTCATTAATATTCCAAGGGGCACCAAAGAATTCACCTAAGTTGTAAACCCTAAACCATGAACTCTAAAATCTAAACCCTAAACACTAAACCATTCATTTTTCTCCCTACCTTAAAGTGAAATTTGGTTGTCTTAGGAAAATCCACCAAATTTCATTCCCTTATGCCATGTAATTTTGTCATAGGATCTTACTACATATATCCTTAAGTTATCCTATTACCCTAAACCCTAAACTCTAAACTCTAAACCCTAAACCCTAAAGCCATAATTTTTTTCTTAGGCTCTTAATGAAATTTGGTTGCCTTAGGAAACTCCACCAAATTTCACTCCCTTATGCCATGTAATTTTGTCCTAGGATCTTACTACATGTAGATCCCCTTAAGCTATCCTATTACCCTAAACCCTAAAGCCATCATTTTTTCTTTAAGGGCTCTTAATGAAATTTGGTTGCCTTGGGCAACTTCACAAAAATTTTATTCACTTGAGCCATGTCATTTTCTCCTAGGACCTCACTAGGCGTAGATCCCCTTAAGCCATCCTATCACCCTAAATCGGGGTCCTAATATGAGATTTCTTAAGGGGATCAAAGAAGTTCTTAAAATTTGGTGATCAAAGTTGCCCAAGGCAACCAAATTTAACAATAATAAGATCATGCAAGATTATATAATATTAATAGTTAATTTTATTTTCATTCAAGTAACATGTTCCTTAGACATAAATGAGGCTTACATATTTTATCATTTGTATTCAATTATTTAAGGCCATTTATATTGAATGGTTTAAAGGTATTTCCTAAACTTGTATCTTACATCTTGAAATTACAAATCTAATGTAGGTTCACTCATATCTTAAAGATCACATGGATCCATTCAATAATATTCACAATCCACCTCCACGCCATCCATCTCCACCACCTTCACCTCCACCTCCATCCACTCCACCTCGTAACCCCCCACCTCCACCACCTAAAATCAATGAACATGCTCGTTTGCAAGCACAAATCAATGCCAATGTTAGAACCATCCAAGATCAAATCAAAATTATTCAAAATGAAGAATGTGTCGCACCTCCTGTGAGGATGTTTGCATCTAGGATGCAAAACCTTGTTGATGCTATCAGGGCTATGGATGGGATCTTAGATGAGCATCGACAATGGCTAGAGGAGAGGAGAACTTCCAATTCTGAAAAGGAAAACACAAAGAAATGAAGAGATGCAGTAGAGAGCCACAATAATTTCTAAATTAAGACAATGATCTTAAATAGTTATGAATTTGTGAATTTGGTGAATGATGGATATTTTGTGTGATGAATTTATAAATTTGGTTGGATGGATATTTTTAGTGACATGAATTTATGATTTTGGTTCTAGATGGATATTTTTAGTGACATGGATTTATGAATTTGGTGGAATTTTTGAACTTATAATGAATAATATATAATAGGATATATTTTATGACTATCTACTAGATCATGATTTCTCCTCCTAAAAAAATGTAATATATATATATGTGTGTGTGTGTGTGTGTTAGACATAAAATGAGCTTTTGTGAATGTTTCAAGTTTATTGTTTAGTATGTATGTGCATGTATTAAAAATTTGCATATATAGTTCTTAAATTTTGAAATTTGTATGTATGTACATAGTTTAGTTTAATGATCTGTACGCATGCAAATTATGCATCATATTTTTTTATTTTAAATGTACATGTACATGTTAAATTTTGAATTTTGTATGGACATGCTCAAGTTGAACAATCAATGTATATATATGTGCATTTCAATTAAATATATGATCTTCATATATATGTTGCTCATCCTATTTCAATTAAATATATGATCTTAATATATGTATGCACATCCTATTTTGTATGATTTAATGCAGGTGCACATTTATATCTCATATCATGGATGATTTTAACATTGATGATATCATCAATCCACCACCTCAGCCACAACCACATCCACCTCCCCCTCCCCCTCCACCTAATATGCCACATCCAACACCTATCGCATCTGACGAGGCTCACTTGAGAGCACGTATAAATGATCAAGTTGCATCCTTACAAAATCAAATCAATGCTATGCAGAGTCAAGCATTAATTCCTCCACATGTGAGATGTTTTGCATCTGTGATGCAAAACGTTGTTGATGTCATCAGGATGATCGATTCTGATCTTGATAGGCATCGATGAGAGAGAGAGAACAAATGAGAAAATTTTATTCCGATGGTCTCTCTTACAAAAAAATATTAGACCTTAAAATAACAAAAGCCCATCTAGCCCCCTACTTTCTTGACCCCGTTACTCGACAACCCTTTCCACCCAACAAATCTAGAATATCCATGAGGTGGTGCATACATCCACAGATGAGTGCACATTTTTGGGATTGATGGTATATGGTTTTTGATATTCCCCCACATGCTAATTGGGAGTGCCATTGTATTTTTTGAGAAAACTGTATGTAGAGTTTTTTTTGGGGCAAAAGCCCAATTATTTTGATTTTAGATCATTTCAGGGTGTTGGTGGCGGCATGCCACAATAGAGGTTAGGGGCAAGGGTTGATCCCCAACACCCCGTGCATGCACAACCCCTTGTTGTTGCTCCTGGTCCTCCCATTCCCACACTTGTACATCATCGAGCTCTGGTCTCAACATTAGGTTCCCTTAGTACACTCGCAGGAGACCTTGATTAGCATGCTTTTGCGATAGTGGGTGGGGAGCATAGAGATGATGATGATGGAGGAGTTTTTTATGGAGCTGGTTCAAGTACCGCTCCAGGAGTGTCGAGGCCCATCCCCGATATATGTACTAGTTGTCATCTAGTATGTTATGGACCTGATCAAGCCACACAAGTGGACGGGGAGATTCAGGTGGTTCATCTGGTCACATCAGTTCATTTGTAGAGTTTCTTACAGCAGACCATCACCTCGAGGACACTACGACATAGGTATAAATATGCATCTAGATGTACGTTCATTTGATAAGAATTTTGATGGATGTATATATCAAAGAAAAGTTTGCAATACATTTTAACAATCAAATTGTTTGGTGTATAGATGACACTAACGATGGGGCAATCATCTGTTCCATGAGTATATACATTGACACCGGTCATACTTGGCAACCCTTATGGGGTATTTTGATTTCAATTTTTAAATTAATATATGAAATCATAAATTTAACTTGAGTTTTAAATTTATAATTGAATCACATATATGTTTGAAATATTTATGTTGGTTTAGGCGAGTCAATCAACATCCACGTCGATTCCTCCTGAGGGATTGTCAAGTACTCCTCCACTATCGGGTGTCATAGATCAGAGGCATGTACATTCATATTGTAAATTTGTTTAAAGTTTACATTAGTATAGTTATAATTTTATGAGTTTTGAATTCACTAGATATATGAAACGCATTCATGTACACTTGTAAATATTATAAGCGTTAAATGTCTATGTACATGTATGTCTAGGCTGATACCACAATAAGAATGGGCATCAGGAAAACATTTGATGTTGTAGCTACTCGTGAGGCCACTGATTTCCAGGTTGTTTACAAAACTTTCTACACAAAATGTGCAAACTTGAATATATATATATATATATATAAACCTAATTCAATTGTACATGCTTTAATTTTGAGCTTGTAGGAATTTGTTAGTGCAACTTTCAGCCCTGACCTAGACATAGTTACACCACCAGGAGGACATGTAGAGCAGGCTCCAGATCAAATGGTAATTTAAATTTTTTATTATATTTAAAGTCAATTATAAATTTTAAATTGAATATATACATAATATGAGGTTTGTTACATTTTTTTTTTTATAGCATGAGACACATCTTGTAGTTGAGCATGTACAAACAAGTCCTGGAGAAAAGCCTAGTGCACAACCTCAAAATACGGTACAATTAAAATATGATAAATTATAAATTAAATTGAATTAAAAAATAATAATTGTAGAGTTGTACATCTAATTTCAAATTTCTTTGTCTTGTATATGCAGATTGATTTAGAGAATTTAGAGGTTGCTTCAGGTGCACTAGAGCATCCAGACGCAGCTATGACAGTAATTTAATTTTATGATGGATTATAAATTAAATTGTCATTAAATCATTTTTCATTGTCTTACATCTGATTTCATCTTTCTCTTGTACAGAGTGTTTCAGGTCATCCACATAGTCTGCATGGTGTGAAGAGGTCTCTTGATTATAAAGACAATACATGACCTAGAAACATGTGATTTTATGTGTTATATTTGTTTATTTCATGGACTATATTTCTTGTTTCTCATGTACTCTGTTGGACTTTATATTTCATGGCTCAAGTACTTAGTTGGACTTTAGTTCACGGGTTGTACTCTGGACTTTATTTCATGCACTTAATATATTGGTTTCATGCACTTAATATGTTACATAAATCATGGACTTTATTATTGTTTGAAATTTTAATTTACACATGTACATTTATGAATTTTATGTTCATAGTCAAGAAATTAATATAAGATATTAATGTGAAATTTAGTAATCTCATACATGATATTAATATAGGATATTTTAATATTTATACTTTACAAATTTAGTGATTTCATACATGATATACATGATATGTACATTCAATAAATAGTGATAATTACTCAATGAACTTATTCAATTCACGTCAATCAATAATTAGTCAATAAATCATAATTTACAAACAAAAGCAATCTATTTATATACCGAAAGGATAAAATTTTAAGAAATAAACAATACCATAGAAGATTAGAGAATAAAGCATTAATAAATTCTATAAATAATAACATCTAACACTAATTTATAAGTTTTTCAAAAAAAATAATAATGACGTCTTAAGGGGATGTCTTAAGGGGTTATAATGCGTCTTAAGGGGACCCATTAAGGGGTCTTAAGGGGATGTCTAAAGGGGTCATAATAGAATGTCTTAAGGGGATGTCTTAAGGGGTTATAATACGTCTTAAGGGATGTCTTAAGGGGTCTTAAGGGGGATGTCCTAAAGGGGTCATAATAGAATGTCTTAAGGGGATGTTTTAAGGGGTCTTAAGGGGATGTCTAAAGGGGTCATAATAGAACCTCTTAAGGGGATGTCTTAAGGGGTCTTAAGGGGATGTCTAAAGGGGTCATAATAGAACGTCTTAAGGGGATGTTTTAAGGGATCTTAAGGGGATGTCTAAAGGGTCATAATAGAACATCTTAAGGGGATGTCTAAAGGGTCATAATAGAACGTCTTAAGGGGATGTCTTAAGGGGTCTTAATATGTCTAAAGGGGATGTCTTAAGGGGTCTTCAGGGGATGTCTAAAGGGGTCATAATAGAACGTCTTAAGGGGATGTCTAAAGGGGTCATAATAGAACATCTTAAGGGGATGTCTTAAGGGGTCTTAAGGGGTGTCTAAAGGGTCATATGTCATAAAGGCAGAACGGGGGATGTCTTAAGGGGTCATAATACAAGTCTTAAGGGGATGTCTTAAGGGGTCATAATAGAATTTCTTAAGGGGATGTCTTAAGGGGTCATAATACGACGTCTTAAGGATATAACTGATTTAACAATAATGTATGCATGATATTTAGTGATTATACAATTAGACATAAAGTTTCAAAGTAGGAAAACATGCACATTTAACAAACAACATATATAGAATATTGATTTGATACATAGAAGTACATAGAGTATGTTTAATTATGTAAGTATGTATGTACATATATGTCATCTCAAAATAATGTTTACAAAATTTGGATATTCCATCTCAAGAACATCTCAAACTCGTGGCTAGAATGTAGTAGGTCTTCAAACCACCTGATATCAAAAAGGTACAAGCAAGATCAATGAAATAATCAAAACATGCATATTTTAATTTATATAAAACTATCTATATGTACAAAACTCAAGTACTTGCATTTAAAAGTATTCCACACATGTTTGTAGGTTGAATCCAGGCATCCTCTCCTTTTTGTTTCAAAGTATGAGATCAATGCATGATGGCTTAAGGATACAAAAAATGACAATAAATCAATTTTAACTATTAATGTCCAAGCAATATCAATATGTAATCAAAACATGTATTTAAATATAATTTAACTAATAATTACTTATTTTTACCAAGTATTCCATGTTGTCTAGGTTGAATTTGCATGGACTAGATCCTTTTTGTGATTATGCCTTAAGGATGTATAAAAGGAAAATTTAAATCAATTTCAACTAATAACACACTTGACCAATGTCAAAACATGTATTTAATGTATTTAAAAGGACAAAATAAAACTAAAACTATATTTACTTGTATTTACTTATTCCATTGTACCATCTGCATCCTCTCTTTTTTGCAATGCATCTATGATTGCCTCATGCTCTTCCATAGAAATTGACCATAACACTGTTTTTGAAGGTCTTCCACAATACCGCTCTAGTTTTATATTTGTTGCCACCACCAAATGTGAATAATGTATAATATTTTTATGTGTTTCATAGTCTTCGAATGCAAGTAGACCATTCTTTCTTCTTAGGTATTTTCGTAGCCAAGTGCCAACAACCACCACCGATCCTATTGGACAACATGTTCAAAAACCATCATCAAATAAGTTCTCAAATTTTTCTTAAGGGGATCAAAGACTTGTTCTAAAAAATTGCTTAAGGGGATCTAAAACTTGTTATCAAAATTTTCTTAAGGGAGTGTCTTAAGGGGATCACCGTACCTGTTGGATAATGAAATCCATCATCATCTTCTCGAGGAGTTATTAACTTATGTTTAGTTTCCACACAACGAGCCAACCAATATTTTGTTTGCTCTTCATTCCCCTCAGGTGCAATAACAACATACACATGTCCTACCAACAAAATTTGATTTAATAACTTGTGCATATCCATATAAATAATTTAGTATTACAAAATAACTTAATAAAGTGAAATAAAATGAAATAAATTGAATTAAAATTACCTTCTTGTACAAGTTCTGAAACACGGTCATAATATTCATATGCAAACACTTGATCATTTTCTTCAATAGTTCTTTCATATTGATTATGTGCTTCAGCAGGTGTCAATGATCTTTGCTCCCACTGTTCAACCCATTTTGTATTTTCACATGCTTCCCAATCTCTTGAGATACAATGGCAAAAACATGCAAGCTCCCTTGTCAAATAGTCCATGTGCTTCTTTGTGCACTCCTAAATGAATGCCATTTAGTAGATCCTTTGATTGTCTAATCAACTCTAGGTACAATGTTCTCTTCTTCCACCAACCAAAGAATGAGTAGATTATGATGTCCTCAAAGCGAGTCTTGAGATAATCTTCTATTACACACCAATCCACAATCTCCGTGCATCTTTAAATTTTATTGCATCCTCAAATTGTAATTGCTCTCTAGCAAGAATTATTTTGACACACACACTAGCTCCATCATGTTCTCCTTTACCATGCCCAACTTAAAAAAAAACTCCATATATTTTGGACATTAAGTTCCTTGTGAACCCTACTTAACCAATAGAACATTCTAGCATTTTTGAACTACCCCGTACAATTATCCGACCATATGAGGTGTTCTTTCATATGGATTCCTCTTTCTTTTAAATTTCTATAAAATATACTAAAACAATATTGAACAAACTCTGATGAATGTAACCGATTGTCACTCAAATAAAAATGATACTCCTCAAAACTTTTCTATCATCCTACGATTGCTATGATGCATGTCTATAAACAATATGGACCATAGCTACCTACAACGAATTGTAATATTGAGATTGAATTTTATTTTCTTGAACAAGGTATAATTCTCACATAAAATCAACCAGCTGAGAAAGTATAGTACCAATTGGAAATGTGTTTCTACATGTGCAAAACTTTCCATCAAGCCATCGAGCATGTTGAGTGCATGACATATTTTGGTACAATTTTATTCTTAAATTCACTCATGAATGCATGCACACCTGCTTTTACGTAACTAAATCCTGGCTTTTCTATTTTTCCATCTTTTAAATAATAGTGAACATTCCTAAATCTTTTGACATCTACTAATTGTTGTCCAAAATCATGATCAACACTTTCATGCAAACAAATTCTTAAAAATTAAAGATTTCTACAGTTAATGCATTGTCCAAAAATACAAGAACTTAAATAAAATAATATATCATTAGATTTTTCACAAAAAAAACCTAAAATAAACTCTCTTATTGCTTTAGGTGGCATATCAATACCACAATCCTGTATAATCATGTTAGTATGCAAGGTACAACTTATATATCGAAAAACATCATAAAAATAACGAAATTGAACATGTATTTTACAACAAGATATTCGTTGCTTATTAATTTTTACATACCAGGGTTTACATTTTTCAAAAGACCTTTGAATTATTTTAATATTACTAGGTAACACTGAATCGCTACAACATTTTCTATAAAATTCAGTTTGTGTTGTATCTAATAGGTGTTTTGGGTGAGGATTGCAAACTTTGGACCCCACCCTTAATTTTAAAACATCTCTAACATTAGATGAAACCCTAGTATTATCATGGCAATATTTTTCGATCAAAGATTTAATTTCAACATTCAATTTTATATTAGACCTCGATAGTCATCCACTGAAACTCCAACATTGATTGATAGGATCATTTTCTATACTTTCTCTTCTTTTTGCCGCTCTTAGAAATGTTTTAGGATGTATTTTTAAAACTTCACTAATATTGCTTACCATTCTTTTATTCAAAGTTGCTTTATTAACTATAGCAGTTGTTATAGCTCTTCTTGCTGCATTTTTATCTTTAGATCGACTATTTTTCCCAATAGATTGAATGGCACTAGCAACAGTAGACATAACATGTTTTAATGATTGATCTTTTCTTTTTGGTTTAACATAAAATCCTAACCTTTTCATTATTTCCTCATTTTTTGCATTCTCATCAATTGCATCATTAGTTTGTAGAAGTTGAAAAACCAACTTCACAGTCCCAAATTTTGCAAGCAATCACCTATCACATACGGATATTCAAAACAAGAAATGAAAGATGTTAAACTCTTAGAGAAAAGTTGTGCAAAAAAAAATCAGAATTATTGATTATTGAGAATAATGTTTTACAAATAATACAAAATCCTTCGAAAAGTGATGCAAGAAAGCAGGAAAAAGCAACCCTAATCTTATCTTGAGCAAAAGACAGCTCAATAAGATAAGATATTAAATGATAATTATCCTAGGAAATAAATAATTACCTAAGTAAACTTATCCTAAAGTGTAATTAAATAATTAATTACACCAACACCCCATAAGTGCAACTTAGGGAGAAGAATTATTATGCAAATATGAGTCCTGGCAACAAGGCCTGATCAGGTACTCATGTACAAATGCAATGCAAACTAAATCAAACGGGGTAAAGGAGAAAACCACATGGGAACAAAACTCCTCCCCAAAATAGAATGCAATAAACTACCTAAGTGATGAAAAATGGAGGACTCCATAAGACCCCCCAAGGACACCATTCATCACAAAGATACATGAAAGAATCCCCCCATAAGAGAGGAAGAAAGAGACCACAGATCCCCCCCAGAATGAAGTAACTCCAAAAGAAGTGAAGAAACTACATCTCCAGAAAGAAGTGAGAGGGAAGAGGTCGAATGAAAGAAATCTCTGAAGGTGGAATAGGTGCAGCCCAAGATGTCTCCATAGAAGCAGGTGTGACCTCAACAAATGAAGAAGCCGAAGTAGGTGAGGACTCAATTGAAACCTCCAAAGATGTATGATCAATTGGATCCTACTGCATTGAAACAGTAGAAGCAACAGGAGGAGGAGGAGATGGAATGGAAGGTTCGAGAACAGGATCCGAAGTGAGAACACCAATGTTCAAGAAGCCAAATCTCTCCTCTAAATGATGATGCACACTCGAAGTGTGAGGAACAACTGTAGGAACAGAAGCACCACCAGTAGCAAAATCAATGAAAGAATACAACTGAGATGAGTGATCCACTATCCCAGTAGCAATAACTGCTCTACTCTCCAAGTCTCTGATGATAACTGAATCAGGTGTGAACTCCACAGATCTCCCATTACCCCCATGTGTTATCTGATGGATGGAAAGAAGGTTGTTTGTCAAGTGAGGGACACACAAGACATCCTGAAAGGAGTGGTCCCCAAAACTAATAAACCCCCTCCCCGTAACACTCATGTAAGTGTTGTTTCCCATCAAAATGGGAGACATAGTGCAAGGCTCAAAGGAAGTAAACATTGACTGCAAAGATGCCATATGATGAGATGCTCCTAAATCTAGAAGCCATCTCCCTGATCCAATACCTGAAGAAGCACAAAGAGCATGTCCCTTCATATCTGATGAAGTATGTAAACCAGTTGTGCCTGTGTTATGCTACTCTGAGGAAGAAGAATGAGGAGAAGAAGATGATGTAGACATCCTAGAAGGAAAATCAATCTGATGTTTCTGAAGAAGATGTTTCAGTTCATCAATGTCCTTCTTGTAACAATTATGTTCTGCATGTCCTTCCCTCTTGCAATATGCATATGTAGACTTCTCCTTCCTAAATGATTTCCCCTTAGAAGAGGAGGATGAATCTAAGGACTCCTTTTGATGCTCATGAGGTTTGGAATCCTTTTGTTTCTATTTCTTGCCTTTGCCTGTAGAAGCCTTATGATCTATAGGCTCCTGTGATGCAATAAGTGCCTGTGAAGAGGAAGAAGGTTTCACCGTGCTCATGCTAGCTAACTTAGCTTGCTCTCGAGTGAGAGATGAAGCAAAGTCATCAAGAGATGGCATAGTGAATCTCGTACCAAGTGCATCCCTAGTGGCATAAAAGGTAGATACAAAAATTGAATAATCAGGTCCAAGCTTCGAAAGGATGGACAATATCAACTGAGAGTCTTCTTTCAGAATACCACACTGTGACAACTGTAATCTAAGAGACTTGAGTTTGGTGAAAAACTCCTGGATGCTGTCAAAATCCATAGGATTTAAGCCAATAAGCTCATTCTCTAACTGAAACCCTCTCATAGTATCCTGCTTCCCAAACAGGGACTCCAAAGTAGCCCATATCTCATTTGGTGTAGTGCAAGATTCAATGTGAAAAAGAAGTTCAGAGGAGAGAGACAGACATAATGTACCATAAGCTTCATCACACCTATTAAACCATTTTCTCTTTTCAGTAGCACCTGTAGGTTCAATTTCTGTATCGATGGTTACCCTATACAACCCTTTATGTTTCAAGTGAATCTCCATTTGTTTTTTCCAACCAAAATAGTTGAATGGAGTAAGGGGTACAATGTTGTGTAAATCCATGATAGAAAACAGCAATATATACTCTCAAATAAAAAAACAATGCTCGCTGATCTCAAAAAATTTGCCTGATTGCACGCTTCCCAAGAAAATAACTGAAAAGGTAAAGGCTGAGATCAAACAGAAATATCAAATACCTGGTTAAAAAATCTGAAAAAATGGGTCTGAGATCTGTGTAGAGCACTGAACCAACTTTCCAACGCCTATTTGTTTTCGAAAAACGGAGCCAGAACGCAAAAGTTACGCCTCCCAGAGTGAAAACAACTACTTCTGGCTTTGATAGGCGAAAAAAGCATCAAAATGGAAAAATCAGAAAAAAATATCTGCACCATTGGATCCGTCGTTGAATCAGCTTTCCAGAAATATCTCGTTTTCGAAAAACTGACTCTGTTTACAAAAGTTACGCCAAAATGAAAAAAGGCCTATTTTAGGACCTTTCAGCACTAAGCAGGGTCAAAATTTTGGCCCTTTTACTCTCGGCCCTTGGTGCAGCATGTGACCGGCCGCTACAGAAAAAAATTTCGGTGGCTGAGCGGCAGAGCCCCTGGTTCCTAATAGAACCACCGGCTGGGCTGGTGAGGGGCCGGGGGCGGGCGCTAGCTCCTGGTTGCCAATGTGACCTACTGCGGGGGTTGTAAGCCCTCGGGGGCTACAGACGGTGGAGCGACGACCGGTGGCGGTGGCGACAGAGCGGTGTGTGGGAGGCCGGCGAGTGGCCGCTGGGCTGAGTGCCGGTGGCGCTCGCCTTTAAAACGAGCGGCGCAAAAAATCAAAAGATTTTTTTAATTTTTTAATTTTTAATTTTTTAAATTTTGAATTTTCTGCCTCGATCTGCGTGCTGGGGAGGCTGTATGGCCTCTTTGGCTAAATTTTTTTTCCTTTTTTCAACTTTCACCTAAATCGACAAAACAAAAGGCATTTCTTGGGTTTTTGGACGCTCTGATCGCGATGGAGACGTCCGTTCGAGCCCAAAGTGCTCTGAAAATTTGGATACCCCTAGATCCTCAGAAAATCAATCTGACTTGAAACCCTTGTACAGAAAAAGACGCTGTGAGAGAATATCTTCATATCTTGAACATGCAGCGACATGTCTGGAGCTCTGATACCATGTAGAAGTTGAAAAACCAACTTCATAGTCCCCAAGAACACCTGCAAGCAATCACCTATCACATACACAAATATTCAGAACAAGAAATGAAAGATGTTCTGTAAACTCTTAGAGAAAAATTGTGCAAGCAAAAATCAGAATTATTGATTATTGAGAATAATGTTTTACAAATAATACAAAAGCCTTCGAAAAGGCGATGATGCAAGAAAGTAGGAAAAAACAACCCTAATCTTATCTTGAGCAAAAGACAGCTCAATAAGATAAGATAAGAATTAAATGATAATTATCCTAGGAAATAAATAATTACCTAAGTAAACTTATCCTAAAGTGTAATTAAATAATTAATTACACCAACATAGTTGACATTGAAATGCAATTTTTCTACCATAAAAGAATTTGGTGTATATTCTATTCGCATGTGTTCTTATTTGCCTCCAAGAAATTTGACCAGGAAGATTATCGAAAACACCACTTCCAATTTAAAAAAAAGTATTTTCATTAAATTCAACATCACATTCTAGATTTCCATCTTCATTTTCATCTTCATCTTCATTTTCATTTACATTTTCATCTTCATTTTCATCAACAAAATGGTTTTCATTTTCATTTTCATTTTCATTTTCATCAAAAATGCAGGTTTTGTTTTCATTTTCAAGAAAATGATCATTCTGATTTTCATTTGCAACAAAAGATTTTTATTTTTCATTTTCAAAAAATTCTATAAAAGTTTCATCTATCTGAATATCATCAATGCCAACATCATTAAGTCCAACATCTTGTAAAACTTCTACATACAAATTTACCATTTCACTAACATGTGGATTTGAATACGTACCTGGATTTGTGCATATTGAAACATTCTCCATAGCATTCAAAGAGGGATTTGAAGAGACACTGGTAGGTTTTGTATAAATCATATTCTTCTCCAAATTGTCATACCAAATTAGCTTCATCTACAACCATGGTATCCTCAATGTTTTCATCTTCAATAGTTATGGAATTGGTTGCTCCACCATCATTCATTGATTTCATTCTCATTCTTCTTTCTCTTTGTCTTTGTCTCTCCTCTCTATTTGCTTCAACTTCTTGAGAGTCAATGTCTTCCTTCTCTTATTCTGAGCTTTATCTCCCATGATTATAAAATTCTCAAGCACAAATGAATGTTAATGATGAAATTCTTCCAAAATATTCAATCCAAATTGGAAGTTGAATACCTATTAGGACAAAATTCTTCCTCTTGTGTTCCTCAAAACAAGTAGAAAACTAGCACAATTCCACTTTAAAAATTGTTTTCTTCATGCCTCCTTTGAAAAATTCAATCCATATTGCAAGTTGAAGACCTTGTGTTCCTCCAAACAAGCACAAAAATAACATAATTCCACTTCAAAAATGGTGTAGATGATGCCTCGTTTGAAAAAATCAACTAAAAATCAAGTTCACCACCTGTAAATACAATAGCTCATGAAAAATAGTTTACTTTTATTGCTCTCGACCGTACATGTGAAGTTGCAGACTTCATAGTAATTTTTTGCATTAAATTTAAATAAAAGAAACAGGATCCCGTTTATAAAACTGGGATCCTATTCTATAATCAGGATCCCATTCCCCAATATTCAATGTGGGGACCTTTGGAAGGGAAACGGGAACGAGATCCCGTTTCCCTCCCAATGGTCTGAATATTATAAACTAAGGAACGAGATCCCGCTTTATAAAGTGTGATCCCATTTTTTAAAATTTGAATTTCTATTAGCTTTGTGGTAGGGTTTTTGCCTAGGATTTTGGTTCGAGAAAGGCATTGGAAATCTGAACCTACGCCTTCAACCTGGTTTGACCGGCAAGTTGAAGGTCCTAACAATGTCAAAGAAAAATACTAACTTTGGACATATGGCTGATGACTTTTTTTGTAGAATTTTTTGACGAAATTAAAACCCATTTTAGATGAGATAATGCAGATTCTAAATATGTAATTTATTTTGAAATTGGATTATTTTTTCTATTTTTCAATTAATTTCTAATAAAATTGGTCCATAAACTTTAAATATCAGGGTTTTTTACTATTTTAATAACTTTTGATCAACATAACATTTTGACAAATGGATTATACGAGAAAAAACTTCAGACAATTCTTTTCAATTTAAAAGAAAATAAAAAAATGATAAGTTTAGGTCATCTTATGCATGTCGTACACGACGATTTTTCAAAACGACAAATCTGCCTAATAAAAATTTAACAAAAAAAAATATTCAATAAAAAATTACAAAAAAATATCAAGAACAAGCTTCAGTGAGTCACAAATCTTTCCCAAAGGATTTAGAAAAATACAATAATTTAAGTCAAAATATGGATGTCGTACAGTGCATGGTATGGTAAAAAAAAATGACTTTTAAACAGTGTTTTTTAGAAATGCCTATTAAAACTCAATTTGTACAATGTGGGTATTGAAATAAATTACATATTTGGAAAAACTAGACTCAAGCACTACATTTTATGATTAGTAACTTTTTTAAAGATTTCATCTCTAAGTGCTTCAAATTTTAAGGTCAAATGTGTCAAATACTGAAAATCAGGGAAAACACTTCCACTTTTGGCCAAAAAGTGGACTCAACTTCTTGCACCCTTAGGCGATCGAAAAAATCAAAGAAACTTGCAGATTGAAGCAAGATAGAAAGTAGAATAGTAGTGGATATTTTTAGTATGATAGAGACCTTTTCATTGAAACGACCATGACAAGGTCAGATGATAGCAGTACAAACAACGTACGACTGCAAAAATTAGATGATAGTGGTACAAATAAGGTACGACCACGGACCTGTTTAGGATGAAAGCGGCCTTGTAAATTTTTGTTCTATCAAAAACCTATAATACAAACATACAATAGTGGTAAAAACAACAATAGCGGTC
>VDFB02000017.1:438938641-438995361 GCA_007258455.2 Sequoia sempervirens | reverse complement strand
TTTTCCAAAGTAGCATTAATCTTAGGTTTTGCATACATAATCAGTCATATAGATCACTTAATTTCACTTAGTTCATTACATTTAGCTTAAAGAACATCATGCATAACATAATTTGAATGAACCCTTTAGCATTTTTGGCCCTACTCTCTCCTTTTAGGTGAAAAACCCTAAAAGAGTTAGAAAGTCCTAAGGTGCCAAAAATCTATGGTTCATTTTGATGAACCTGCATTTTGAACACTTTTCATTTCTGATTTCATTTGCATCTTGCATCCTATATTACATTTGCATCAACATTCAATTAGGGTATTGTTTTGTTTTTGCATTCTAGGATTTCTCAAATTGCATTAGTGAAAGATTCATTTAGATTTCATTTTTGCATTGCATATCATTGAAAAAATTGAAAATCTACATCTGCATCCTTCATTGGCATCTAAAAAGCATTAGAATAATTTTAAATTTTTTGGAAACACACAAAAAAATCTCATACTGGGACTCATTCGCCACCCTAGGCGAATCAGTCCACCTGCACTTTTTACACATTTTCCTGCATTTCTGTTTTATGTAGTTACTTATTGGTTATAGTTAGCAGAATTTATGTTATTTTCATTTAGAACTCCTAGATTTCCTTGCATTTACATCCACCCCATCTTTTGTGGTACTTGTATGAGTGTTTGGTGCCCCATCGATAATACTTTAGTGAGACAAAGTTCTAAACTCATGGCTTCTTGCGATAACACTTTCGTTGTGGACCTTGGGATCTCAAGAGCTCCTACTCCTAGTATGGACAATGGTGCATCGGGCATGGACAATACCACTTCTATGCCTTCCCCTTTCCATCCAATGAATGTTGACACACAAAACAACTCCATCCTGCAAGAAAAAGTAATTAATATTCATGAGGATTTTGCACACTTACAACAAGACTTGTCCCTTGAAAACATTTCCACCACTGCCATACCCATGATAGAAAACCTTCATCGTTTGATTGAAAGTGATGATGGCTTACAAGTTATGAAGAAAATTGTTGAGATTTACAATAAACATGCCTCCTCCACTTCCCCATCTGCAAACATTGTTGTAAGCTAAGGAGGACCTCACGTTCCTCCCCCTTCAACCATAGCGTCCATACCAACGCATACCACTCCTCATGTTACAACAACTATGCAACAAGTTAGTCATGTGGCTCCTTTCGCAATTCCAACTAGCATTCCTATTTCTCTTGTGGCATCGCAAGTCCCCTCCACTACCTTCACCCCTCTTAGTGTTCCTTTCACTTCCCCTCACATTACATACACTCCATCGCCCTTTTCTCTTCCACCTCAAACCACCTACCTCGATCCCATCATTACATAACTCCTTAATACTATTTCATCCATGCAACAACAAATTTCCACCATTAGCCAAGGTCAAACCACTCCACCCACATATCATGTTCATAGTAGCCCCTTATCCTTAGAAATCTTATGCACTCAAATGCCACAAGGGATAGAAATGCCTAGGTTTGAGAAATACAGAGGTAAAGGAGACCCTATTAACCATGTCAATGCTTATACAACTTTATGCAGTGATTTTATCCTTGATGATAAACTCTTAGCCAAACTTTTTCCTAGGAGCCTGAAAGACACTGCATTAGAGTGGCTTTCAAACCTGCCTAATCATTCCATCCGATCATTTAATGAGCTTGTGGATGCCTTCATAAGTCACTTCCAAGTTCATATGACCCCTAAAAAGACAATGGCCGACCTAATGCATTGTAGACAAAATGCCGATGAGAAAGTCACTGATTTTATTTCACGTTATCAATCATTGTATGCCCAAGTGGATGTCAAAATTCATGATTCACATTTGTAGAAGATGTTTATCGAAAACTTACACATAAACCTTAAGGATAAGTTAACTATGATGAAATTCCCTTCGTTCATGCACTTATGCAAAACCCTGTGTGAATACCATAACTTGGTTTCAAGTCGTGATTCAAAATCCACTTCTAACCGAGCTAAAAATCCTGAGCACAACAATCAAACCAACAACCAAAAATTTCAAAAACCAAATAGAGTATTTTTACAATTCAATCCGCCTCCTCAACCGCAACCAAACCCACCTATTCCAAGTCAAGTGGTAGTTGTTAAAGAAATGGTGCCTTATACCTATGGGGACCCGAAGAGACAATTTACTCCCTTACCTGATACCCTTCATAATACAATGAACCAATTGCTCGAGCAACAAATAATCACTTTGCCTACTGTCAAACTACTTGATACCACCAGACCTTTACCACCCACCTTTAAACCTAATGCTTATTGCCATTTTCATCGCCAAAATGGCCATGACACCGAACAATGTAAGCGTCTCAAACACTTAGTTCAAGACCTCATTGATTCAAACCGTTTTTCCATTGCGGGTGTTAATGATCAAGGTAATAAGTCCATTGCACCCCCTAACCAGAATTTACAAATCTTTACCAATCCCATGCCTAAACACAATATTTCATTTGTCAAGGCTAGTGAACCTTCAAACCCTCAAGTCACGAACGTTGATACAAATAGTGAACAACATGATATAACTCCACATGTTACCCAAGTTAATCTTATGGATGAACTCGTGGGTGCGATAGATGTCATCCCTCATAAGGGCCTAACCAACAAAAATCTTGATATCACTTTTTCTTCTAAAGATATACTTCAAAAACTTCCTGATGGTCCTATTTACATAGCCGGTAGAATCTATGATAAGCCCACCAATGGGATATCGATAGATCCCGCCTGTGGTGAGAATGTGACCATGGAATAATTTCTAGTATTACATGATCTATATCAAGATGATTATAGAAAACCAACTACATGGATTAAAACACATACTGGTTTTGCGTGCCCTATGATCAGATTGATCGTAATCCCCTTACAAATAGGACCCAAAACTTTGGAGGTAACATTTTTAATTATTCCACAATTAGATCAATTTCGTTTGCAGCTAGGCCACCATGGTTGCACTCAATGAAAGTGGTCCCTTCAATTGTTCACAAATGTTTGAAGTTTCCACATGATAATGAAATATTTACCATACACCATAGTGGCTTTCATCCAGTATCATCTAAAGGTAATTTTTCCTTAGAAGCATTTTGGCCACACCTGTGGAACCCATCACCCCCCGTAAAGATTTCTTTTTCATAACTTATCAAAAATTTAGAGCTAAACACATAGCCAAGTTGTCTCTTCATAACATGTCCCCGTCAACTTTTGCTCCTCCTATCCTAGATGAAACCATGCTTCAACCTGAGTCCAACATTGAACAAACTATACAACCTCATGAACAACCACCCTTAGACACTTCCCTGCCATCGTTTAAACGACCAAGGGAAAATGAAACCAATCCTGTCATACCTCCTCGAATTAAACAAGTGTATAAAGCTAAAGAGAAAATGGTTGACCCATCCTCTTTGGTTTCTTCCATTCTTCTTGCTTCAGAAACAAAGGAACCTATGATGGATCAATCAACTCTTACACCTCAAAAAATTCAAAATAAAATTAAATGCAACCACAATGCTAGGGAGCATAGGCGTCGTTGTCATCTCCTTGCCTGTCACTCTTGAATGGAAGAAAATAAAGAAACCCAACCTCCACCTTTGATAGAAGTAATAGATGATCGCCCTTCTTCTCCTGACCTGCCACACAATAGTCTAGTCCAACCTTCACAACAAAATGAACCAATCCAACAGCCACAACTTTTGATACACCCTTCCTTGGAAATCACTCTTCGTCCTCTCGTTGTCATCAATCTTGATGATGATGATGATGATGATGATGCAGAGATCACAAAAATAGATGAAGAAGTGCATAATGATTTAAACTCTTTATTTTCATCTACCATAAGCTTAAATGATAAATATTCCCAAAAGTGAGGAATCTGGTACATCTCCTAGTTCGACACTTGCAATTCTTCCTTTGGATAGTCATATGCCCTCACAATATACTGAACATGATTGGGAGGTAGATGACTTGTTAGATGGTTGACTTGCATTCACCTTACTAGTCCTTTAGCATTTATTTTCCTTTCACTTTTTATTTTAGCTTGATTTTATGTGTGTATTGTGTTCCCCCGTATCGTGTGTTTGATGTTTTATCTCTCGTCATACACTTCTTCTATTTGTACCTCTCTTCTTCTATATGTCGTACATTATCTTTTTCCCTTTTTTTTGTGTTTTTCTTTTGGGGACGATGCAAAGTGTTGAGATGCCCTATGTCTCTTCCACGTTGACCCAAAAGGTCCGTATCTTTTTCACTTTTGTTTTGTGTTTTCCTTTTGGGGATGACGCAAAGCGTTGAGATGCCCTATGTCTCTTCCATGTTGACCTAGAAGGTCCATATCTTTTTCATTTTTGTTTTCTGTTTTCCTTTTGGGGATGATGCAAAGCGTTGAGACACCCTATGCCTCTTCCATGTTGACCCAAAACGGACTTTGTTTATCTTTTGTTTTCACTCTCTTTGTGTCATTCTTCTAGTTCTATGTGCTTTGGGGAATGGTGATTGTTTTGAGCTCTTTCATAAAAACATTGTAGCAATGAACATACTGACCCCAAATCCATAGACCCCTTATGTCTTTGGTGTGTTCTTTTCTAGGGGGCAACCTCCTTTTCTTTTGTTTTCTTTTTCGTTGACATGACACAACCTAACTTTGAAACATATGACTTGGCATAGGGCTTTCCAAGTTGGCTCTCATGTCTTGTTTTCCTCTTGCATCTTCTTTCCTTCGCTACTTTAAAGTAATTTCTCACAGAATGATGTGTAGAAATTCCTTTAAAGTGGGGGGCATACATTACCATTAATTCACTTGCATTCTTGGTTCCTAGTGTAGCCTTGCAGTTCATATGAAGCATTTGTTACTTTGCGGATAACATTGGGTATGATGTCCTTCATAAGTGTGATCTATCTTAGCATATTACATTCCTTTTGGTGGCCTGATGCAACACACTGCATCCCCTAAGTTGTGAATATTTTATTCTCTGATTGGTCCTCTCTTGGAGACATTAGACACAATGTTCCCTAAGTAGTATACCTTGCATGAGCTTAACAAGACTCCTTTGAACATCTTTTCACATTTTGCATTTTACATTTTTACATTTTATATCTTTACCACCTTGCATAATGCAACTTGCATGCCTATGATACCTTGCTCTTTGTTCATGAGTTCCAATCATACAAAGCTTTGCTTGTCTCATGAAGCACGAACTGACATTTTCCTTTGTGGAACCTTGTTAAAGTTATTAGGAGGTATAACTTTGATATGGTTGAGCGGGAAGCCCACTCAGCGGCATGACTTTCCCCATAGCCACCTTTGTGTTTGTGAGTGCATACCAACTAGCATATGTATCTCACCTTTTGGGGCCTTCTCACCCAATGGACCACCATGAGTTATGTCGCCCTATGGTGAGTATGTATTCTCTTTTTTTCAAACAACCAACCTAGATCTAATCCACAACTAGTTGAACAGACGATCGAAGCTTCATCCAACTCTCTCTTTTCAACACTTGCGTGTTCCTTTGTTCTGATGCTTAGTTTGCCATGGGTTCTTCATCCTGGGGGCTTGATCATCCCTCTTGATCGTTGTCATTCCATCTTGCTAATGTAAGTGCATTTGAACCCTCCTTTCGATGTTCATGGCTACTTTAGGGTGAGTTTGAAGCAGGTTCATCCTCTCACTAAAGTGGGGGCTAAATGTGCTGTAGAAAAGTGGCCCCTTATCGTTTTCATGGCATTTTAGGTCTTGTTTCATGATGTTTGGTCCATTTTTCTTTGATTTTATATTGTAATGTGGCTTGAACATGCATATTTGTGTACTAAAATCCAAATAATGACATCTTGTGAAGGTGTTGTGAAGTGTTGTAAAACATTTCTACACTCTTTTAGACTCTATTCATTACAGTTCACCTAAAAATCACTTTTTCATCACTAAACAAGTCCTATTTTGAAGTGTTGTAAAGTCTTGTAACAAGATTTCATGTTTTTCTGGGCATAACTTCACTATTTACACCTTTCTTATGCTTTATTTGACCCTTTTATGCCCTTATAAGGCTTAATTAAGTTAATTTTTGAATGTAAACCCAACAAATAATAGTAGATGTAACTTAATTCCCGACACCCATTTTCAGGTCCTAGGTGGGATCCATTTGCCATGGGTGGTGAATGAGTCCCCCTTGGCTCCAAATTCAAAATATTTTAAATTTCCTTTCAGGTTTTTATTTAAAATCACTTGATGTCAGCCTGTGATGAGGTATTAATGGGTTACTAAGGCACAAGATTGTATAAATGAGTGATTTTCACCTCATTTTACATCTCCTACAATCACACATCACATCCAAGCAATCTTTTCATTCACTCAAGCATTCAAGCACTTTACAACATCAAATCAAGCATAAATCAAGCACTTTGGAGCATCCATTGACACAACTTCAGATTTTCTTCAATAAGAGTTTGGTAAGTTGATAGCATTTGCATGTTATTTGTTTATCATTCTCTTTCATTTCATTATTTCATTAAGGGTTTGATTACCAAAGTGGGGTTTGACCAAGGCAAACCCCTATTTGCTAACTCTTAACCATTTCCCCCCTCTTGCATGTGTGTTTGCAGACTTTTGTGTGCAAATTTAACAAGTATTTAGGTGTTGAAAAGTGGCCAACAAGTCAACTAGGTGCTTCAAGTCAAACCAACCTTATTTCAAGCTTGGAGAAGGTATTCTGCCTGTTCCTACAAAATTGACTTCAACAACCCGACAAGCAAACATCCTTAAATTTGGTGTTGCAGAGTTGTCTCTTGATTTCTCAGAATTTTGGGAGAGGGCTGATTTGCCCCAAGTGGCGAATGAGTCCCATCTTAAGGCTAGAAATCTCAGTTATGTCATATTATGGATCTCGACACTCAGAAACTGGTTCTTGACAGTTTTCATCAGAAGTAGGACTAATTCACCACCCTGGGCGAATGAGTCCCACTGGTGAATTTCTGTAATTTGAGACAACATTCCAAAGATTCTAGATTCTTCATCAGACCTCCAGGTGCACTCTAATTCAACTCATTTCTTTATGTTTTGCATCTATTCATTCCTATTTCATTATTTGCATATCATATTGTGTTTTCCAATATAGCATTAATCTTAGGTTTTGCATACATAATCAGTCATATAGCTCACTTAATTGCACTTAGTTCATTACATTTAGCTTAAACAACATCATATATAACATAATTTGAATGAACCCTTTAGCATTTTTGGCCCTACTCTCTCCTTTTAGGTGAAAAACCCTAGAAGAGTTAAAAAGTCCTAAGGTGCCAAAAATCTACGGTTCACCTACATCACAAATGTTAGCACAATAACACACATGATGCAAGAAGATCTTTGATATGATGCTTGAATCTTGATGATGGCTCCAAATGCTTGATGAATTGCTCTTGAATACTTGAATGCTTGTTAGGAGAAAATGAGACTTGTATTTATACTTGTCTATGCTTAATATCCCGAAATTACACGACACCAAGCCGACATATGAATTCATTAATTAAAGGAGGCTAAATCCCATCAGAATTTGAAATTAAATCCTGAAAATACCTAAAGGGGGACTAAGACGCCCTAGGTGGCGTCTTAGTCTTAAGGTATTAAATTATCCTTTATCCATTGAGGAATGTCAGGATTAGCCATAAAAATATATAATTCATAAGGCTTGTGGATGCAACATAGGGCGAATTAAAACATAAATAGAGATAAATAAAGTAAGGCGGGCCCAAACAAGTGTGAAGATGCAAGGGTATGCATTTTGCTACACTACAATTACATTATATGGTGGGAGTGCATATTCTAGAAAAATCACAACCTACGTTAAAAACAAGCCTTCTTTAACATACAAGGGTCAAACTAGGAACACACAATGGATAAAGGTGAGGAGATCTTTCACATACACTACTCATGTTTTTTCACATCTCTTAGAGATCCTAAGAGAAAAATATTGATCATCAAGAGGATTTTGGCACTACAATAACCCAAAGTATCTACTTATTTATCTCCATTGATGTATAACTTTAAAAAACATTATATTATTTTCCTTTTTATCCTTACAATGTTAAAATAAATGAACCACAATTTTATCACTAAATTCGTTCTTTGCTAAATTATTTAAACAAACCTAAGATTAACATCTTTCTCCACTAATAAACAAGTTTTCTTTTCCATCTTCTCCATCATCGTATAACTTTAAAAACACAAGTGCTTTCCTTCTTATCCTCACAAAGTTCAAAGATTCTAATAATATAAAATTTCCTCTCTTCCATCATCTTGTAAGGGAAAATACACACCTTGCATAAAATATTTAGGCTAATATAAATAATTAATCTAGATTAAAGAGTTGAGACTAATATTAATTAATCATAATAAATTAGTAGACATATAATTTAAACAAATTTAAATGTAATATTTAGTTGAATTCAAGAGGTGACAAAGAAATGTTGAAGATGTTAGGAATTGATTTGCCACAACACTATTTTTAAGACTTACACAAATATCTCAAAATCCACAATTTGACTATGCATTACTCTAGTTTAGATCCACAACCATAAAATTGCACCTATAATTTCAAGAATGAAGTGGTAGAAATTTGATTCTTAAATCTAGTCACCTTGATCGTCTAATATTTGAATGCGACTAAAGATTGTTAGTGTTTAGGAACACCTTTGGGGAATTTGCTAAATTATGAGGGTCATATTTTTCTTAGTCAAATTTCCAATGAACCACTTTATGACTATGAGAGAAAGATGCAAAGACATCAAGTGTACAATGGTACTTAGGATGATGTCACAAACAAATAATGCATAAATAGATTCTCCTTTTAAATTCTTTTATGTAGATATTAATTTTTACATTTTAACATTTCTAAATAATTTCAAATGAAAATGAATGCTTTTAATATAACAAAGCACACAAAATAATTCAAACATTCATGCTTATCTATTTACAATAATTTTTTTAATTAAAAAAAGTGGTGTTAAAGACCACTCCCATTGATATTATCAACTCACAATAATTAATAAGAAAAGAATGACAAATTTTATTTAAAATTTAAAATAAACCAAAATATAATCAAAATAGAATAGAACAATTAAAAAAAAAAAAACATATGCATGCAATTTTCACCATTACACGTAGGTACCACCCAACCTAATTTCTGGCCTTTTTTGCTTGGCTAACAAATTTTCTTTTCCCCTCCCCGAAGTCATTCACATCCCATCCCAATTCAAAGACTGCTTTTCTCTTTATTCGTTTGGGTCCGCCTTATTTAAATATATGTCCTTATGAATATCTTTTACACCCACATAAGGCCAGAATTCGGGAAGGGCAGCGATTACATATATTCATACAGAGGGAAATACGTTTCCATCGTGTATTCCTTTTAGCAGAGAAACGGAACAGATTTTCAAGAGCTCGCGATTGCGGTATAGTCAGGGAGAAGAGGGTGGTCGGTGGTGGTACTATTTTGATGGAGTGAGAGATTGTAGGGGGGGTTTCAGAGCAAAATTGAGAAGGGAGAGGAGCGCGATATAGAGGAGGAGGAAGAAGAACAGCCATGTCTGCGTTAGTGTGTGGAAAGAGGTCAGTATTTGAAGATCTGCACACACCACCTCCTATCTCGAAGAGACTCCGCTGCTCCTCCGGTGGTAATTCGCCAATCCGTGCGTTTACAAGGACTTCTTCTCCAACGCCGCCTCCCTCCGTAGAGACAGACCTAGATACAGAAATTGCCATTGCTGCACCTGCCTACCACAGTGATACCCACATTCATCCGCTATCTCACCTCAAACGGCTCTTCCCTCACATGGATGAACAGGTATGCATTTGTGTTTTATCTGGGGCTTACTTTAATTATGTCAACTCTGTTGCCTCTGCATCAATTTTTATCAATTTTAATGCAATCTCTCAATATGTTTGCAACTATGGTAATTAAGATTTATGGGCCTTTGCCCTTTTCCGAATTGGGGTTGGGTTAGCCTGCCCTTTGAATACACTATACGTGAACCTTAGTGGGAATGGGACTTCTCTCTTTATTTGAAACTGGGATAGAAAATAATTATTTTTTAACTGGAGGGGTTTATTATTGATTTCTTGGGACGGTTCATGTCGGCGTCACCTTCCTGAGCATATTATGATCTGAGACTCCAAGCTTCTCTTATCGATAATGATTATTCTAGCACTTGCACCGTTAGGAGGTGCAATGTTTGCGCCAATAGGAAAATGACAGTATTATTGACATATACGTATCGTACAGAAGGCAATGTAACACAGCATTCTTACTGTTATTTTTTTCCTGGCATGAGGCCACTTTTCTGGCGTGAGACAACATTTCCAGGACTGAAATTTTTGGGCTTGAAATCCCACAGGGAAATGCCTATTGGCTAATTATTATAAACAAGCTTTAGGAAAGAATTTGTGTGGATAATGGAACATAATTGACCTTTTGAACCACTCTTTGTGGCCCATCTTTACATTGAAGGATAAGGGTTGCAGATCAGAACTCCTTATATGTATAGATCCTTGACACCTTGTCTAATTGATGCATGAGAAGGGGTATCAGCATCTACTTTTTTAACAATGTCTTGATTACTTCAATTGTTATGATGGTTTATAACTTCAATAACTTCTTTTAACATCCTCTTCAGAGATTGATCTTCAATCAATTTCTTCAAGACAGATTTTAAGTTACAATTGTCACCAATTTTAAAATTCAATTGTATATTGGTATGTGTGATCATAAGTCTGTTAATGATTTTTATTAAGGGGTAAACGTTTTTGATCTGGAGCTATGAACCGGTGAGGTCACAAACGGGGGACCTCATCCTCAATTTAAACATTCAACAATTACACCTCAGTGGGGTTTGAACCATGATGACAAGAACAACACCATGACAACTTAACCATCATACCATGCCACAATTGGCATAAGTCTGTTAATGATGATCTGGAAGGTTTTCTTGCATTTTTTGTTAGAGGAGAAGTAGAAAAATTTTAGAGACTTCTCTGAATTCTTTATAGACCTACAAGTTGGAGATTGTTTTCCAATTGTTGGGACAATTTATAGCAGGGATACATAGATACTGTGTACTCTGAAACAATAGGCTGTTATTCACCAGAAAATCAAAATATTAATTTGGATTCGTCTATTTCTGAATATATACCTCCCAAAATGGTCTTAAAGGACAATTTAAAATGTGCTTCTCGTTTAGTTCATTGGTTTGATACTGGATATGAACCATTGTTTTTTTTTAATTACATGAGCATCTTGTCTTGCCTTGCTGCTGTTGTTTGAAGGTATAATCAGGTTTCAGTTGCTTCTGGTTCACTTGGCCAAGGATAACTTAAAAACATTTGAATAAAAAAAGCGTCTCATCCAAAGTGTCTGATGTGGCAGATAGTGAAAAAGTTATGGACCACACTTTTCAAAATATATATGTTGGCTTTGGTGCTCTGTCCCTAGCTCCTGTCATATCAGGTGCACAAGGAGAAGAAAACTTGGATGTGGAGGGAGGAGGAAGAGGGGGGATGGAGAAGGGGGAGAGAGAGAGATCAATTTCTTTTGCTTTTGACATTGTAAGCCTCCACCCACCAGGACCTGGGGACAGTTTATTGCTTTGTGTGGCCTTTCTTGGTTAGTTACTTCCCGACTTAAGTTCTGATTAGAGCCTTGCAGAGGTTGCTTGATCTTGAATGGACCTTTGCACTAGAATAAGTGAACTGTAGGAATGATTTATTATGAGTCATGACCAATAGAAATTCCATGAACATAACACCATTAATATCATAATACAGAATTTGTTTTCCTGTAAGAACATCAAATGAGTAATTCTTATTCTTTACTATTTTACAACTTTGCCAATAAGATCCTGGAGGTTAAACTTTTCTCATGTGGTCTCAGTGAATATATTATACTTTTTATCATAATTTTTTAGGGTTATTATTACTAGCGGACATAAAATCTGTTGCCATTTTTCTTACAAGTTTTCACTTCATAGTGAATTCTGTGCAAACGAAGTCAAGTGTCAATTTTTATTATTTTATATGATGTGCCAGTTGGAACCATGATTTTTATTTAGTTCTCATTTACAGGCTATCATTTTCTTTTAAAAGATGCTGATAAAACTAATATTTTTCTTCTAGTGGCATTATGTTGGAATCAAATGTTGCCTATCGTGGTTTAATACTATTGCATTTCTCAAGTATATGGGTTGAAAATGATGTGGAAAGTTTTTCCATAAATTTCTTTTATTGAATTCATTAAAAATTTCTTGAAGTAAGTACATTGTAATATTTTCATCTATGCATTGGACAAGATTTATGATTGGATAATGTAGTGCAAGGTGGTTCAGTACTAATGGGGAGCTTATCATTGCACTTCATTCGTGGGTGGTTTTGTCAATGGACTTTAAGCCATATCATCTTTGTTTGTAGGGCATTTAATAATATACCCTAATTTAATTTCTACCTCACAGTGTTCTATTGACTATTCTGAAATCATGTCTTAATACTGCATTTCAATTAAAATGTATCTTGTTATCACAAGATACTATAGCTACCCATTGCTTGGTTGACTTTTTTATAACCCCTTTTAAGTTGTCCCACTCATAAGTTGGGTGGTATATTTCATTACCAACACTTTCACATCTAATTTGGAACCTTAGAAGGTTGAATATTGACTAAAAAATAAACACACCATGCAAAATTCTGATCTAGGCCTGTGGTGAAAAATCATTTGAAGAGAATTCTGTTAGAACTTTGAACCAACCATAGAATTTTGATATAAAGATCGACATCTTTCCAAGCGTACTTACAAGATGCTTAATGCACATACATTTGTCTCAACAACATGAAATGGAAACAATATTTTCTTTAACTGTAGTGCTCTTTTTTTCTTTGTAATTCAACACTTTTGATCGGAGCTATGAACCAGTGAGGCCACAACATGGAGGACCTCATCCCCTGGCATGAATGTACTACATGAATGCTGGTGGTTCAAACCTGCAAGCACATTGACCCAGCAGGGGCTTTAACCCCATGAGTACAATGGCCCAGTGGGAGCTCTGCAGGAATGCAAGGCCTGCAAGCATGGTGGCCTAGTGGGGGCTCAAAGCCCACAAACACATTGGGCCAATGTGGGTTTGAATCTTAGTGGCAATATCAATAATGCCACAATTTAACCATCATATTGTGCCATGAATGGCTCATTCAACTGCAGTGTTAGTGCATCTCAATATCATTAGTAAAAATATAAGCTCAAGGACTATAATAAAATTGGAATATGTCCAAAGTACTATCTTGCTTGATATTTATGAACATGTACTAGTTGCATTTTCTTATTATTTTCACTTTAGAAAATGTTCAAAAATTAGCTCTTCATCTATTTTAATAGAAATTCTTGAAGAAAAAAATAATTTAAAATGCACTGTAAAATTTGGAATATGTCCAAAGTACCATCTATGCTTGATATTTATGAACATGTACTGGTTGCATTTTCTTATTATTTTCACTCTAGAAAATGTTCAAAAATTAGCTCATCATCTATTTTAATAGAAATTCTTGAAGAAAAAAAGCATTTAAAATGCACTGTAAAAATGTTGATGGGCCACGCAAATAATAGTAGCAAGTTAGTAACTACTATGATGAATTATTAATTTATTATATATGGCCTGCACAAAATTTTTACAGTCCTTTGACTGCAAAATGACTAAGGTGAATATATATAATTGTGAGTGTATGTATCCATGTATATGATATTCCTGTATTATCTGCACCCCCAATACATATTATTACATTAATGTGGGATAATTTTAATTGAAAATAAGTTCTCTATTTTTGATATTTAGGGGTATAGTGGTTTAAGTTTAAACTTTAGTCTATTAAAAACCCTCAATCTTAATGATCATGGTATAATATTGTGTGCCTAGTGAAACTCCTGTGATTTTTTAAATTTCTGTGGGTTTTGATTAATGTTAGACTTGCACGTTGTTGACTGAGTTTAATGCTATCAGCATCTTCAAGCAGTTTTCGAGTCATGTGGCAACGATCTTGCTTCTGCAATCAAAAGTTTGAATGAATTACAGTTAGGATCAAAAGAAGGAGATTCCTCTTCTTGTGAAATCATTCCAAATTCAAGTATCGGTTCAGAACTTCACCCATCCGATGAAGTTATTTTTGGTACTTTATTGAACTTTCTTTTAAGTATATTCTATTGGTATTGTTTTACAAATTAATGGATTTTATAAAGGTAATATCCATTTTTTTCCTGTTAGGGAGACATTATAACTAAATTAACTTACAATGTTTTGATGTCCATTCTATTCAGAAAGTATTGTTCGTAACTTGATATTATTAAAACTATATCTTTTTCTGTTTTCTGTTTCTAACTTTCTCATGTTAAAACACACAGGGCTATTTAAACTAATTTTTGGTATTTCATTTTCTTTGTCTTTTGTAATTTTTACTTTAAAACTGACTAACAGTTAAATCTGAATTTTTTTTACACTTTAGAACTAAGTTATCGATTCGCCTCTCCCAGCCTCTGGATACGATACGATTCGTACAGGATTCGAAATTCGGATTCAGTACGATTCAGATTCGGACAGGGTACGAAAATTGGACTGTGGAATTGCCTTGGATTCGAAACGCCACTGTGGATTCGTCCAGGATACGCCCAGCTGAATCCACGACGAATCTGACTCGAATCCAGACGTCAAAACCCCCAGGCCGCAGAAAAAGTGGCTTTTTTTGCATTTTTTTATTATTTTTTTGACTGATGTTTAAGTTTCAGGTTGGTTAATAAACATAAAGTTTTTATTCATCTTGGAATAATAATGACAGCCCAAAACACATACTAGGAGTATCATTGAGAGCAACATGAACATCAGCTCTAACTTCTATTGAACAATAGCAATGGTCTTCGAAAGATATTTATTTAAAATTAGTATTAGTTGCAGTAAAGTTTACATATCTTGTACCAAGTGAAATGTTGTGATGCACTTGAATCAAAGTACCGGCGCCAAGTTACTCCTTTGTCATCTTGGGAGACAAGAACAGTGTATTTCTTTTTAAAAAAATTCCATCTTCATCAACTGCTGCATTTGCTAGAGTTTGACTTCATATTAATCAAAATATATTTCACTTTCAATATTCCCTCTTGACATGGCTGAATGTCTGACAGCTGAAACATTTCACTCTAGGTTTTGATGAAGTTTTTGCAAACTGTTTTCTAGAGTTTGATTTTCCTTTCCTATTGTGTTGTGTTACACATGGACTTTCCATACCCCTAGAAGTGGATTCTGTCAATTGTCTTTGTGTTTGTTGCCTTTCCTTATGCATGAGCTCTGTAGTAACTTGCTCAAAGGTTAACATCTGGCTCTTGACCAACATATTCAAGACTCAATAAATGTCTTATACGAATGGGACAAACAATCAACACCAAGGCAACCATATCTTCATCATCTGCTAGTTTTTTTTATGACAGACAATTGGTCAATTAAATCTTTTCAACCTAAGGAGGTCTTTAGTTAAGGATATCCCTTTGGCCTTAATATGGTGGTGTATTCTGAAATTAATTACTGCTGCAAATATGTATATATTTCTGATTTTTATATGTTTTTTGTATTAACGTACCCAAAACGTACCCAGCCCAATTTTTTTAATTTTTGACTGAATCCCGTACCGGATTCTCATACCCGTACCCAAATCCAAAAACAAATTGGTAACTTAGCTTTAGAACATTCTTTTGATGTTTTTAATGCATTTATTATGGACCTATGATATGGTGGTTTTCAATATTTGAATAATTGAAAGTTTGTATTTGTTTATCTCAACAATCCCTATCTTATCTGTATATGATGTCATTTCTTGCAGAGCTTTAATTATGAGTATTGCATAATCTATACTTTGCAAAATATTATCTGCTTGAAGATGCTTCTTAGTGTTTATGAACTTTTGAATATTTGCCCATGATCTAAGTTTTGATTCTTTATCTATACACCGGTTGGAACTTAACATGAATGTAAATTTGTAATGATTGCAAGCCTGCTGATTAGTACACTGTGGCCAGAACCTACCATGAACGTAAATTCCTGATGATCCAATGCCACTGATAAATGTTATTGACATTATGGAACGGAATGGGAAATTGGATGCCTGACATGAGTAGATATCAATTTAAACTAAAAAATGATCTTAATTTAAGGAAATATTTAAGAAAATATTGCCTTATTAATGCCATTTCTCCTGGATAATTACCCCTCTGAGTTATCTGCATTACCAGTGCAAAATAATATTATCTATGCTTCCATTCCTGCTACATCTTTGAGGCTTAAATGCTTTTGAAATGTATTTAGGAATCTTGTTGGGTTTTCATAAAAAATTGTATATTTGTTTTGTAAGTACTAAGAAATGCTTAGCTTTATTCACTATTTGATTGATTTGAGGATACAATTGTGTAGTGCTAAACAAGTTAAAAGCAATGCAGACAAGGAATTTAAACGAAAAATTATAATTTTGACAGTAGCAAGGTAAAAATAGGTTGCCAATTTTGTTTCTGCTTCTGGGTTATTGAATGTTTTTCCCAGCCATATTGGAAAATCACATGAAGTAGGCACTTATGTTATCAGGTTTTATGTAATTATATTTCACTTTGTCATTACCTTCAAAGCTGAAGGTGCCTACTGCCAGCAAATTAACTTGTATCTATAAAAGATGACATAATTCCTTTTGAGTTTCAGAAATCCATTTTGAGATGTTGTCAGAGCTGTACCAATCCTTTTCATGTAGTTGATCCTTTGATCATGTATCAGCCCTTATGATATTAAGTTGATTGTAACTGGTCTTTAGCTTTGGATAGAATTTGGTTTTGTTCTCAATGATGCACAAGGCTGCAGATGCGTACAATTAATACTTAATAATTATGTGGAAACAACTATGAAAGTTGCTAATTATTTATGTAATGTCGTAACTAGGGCATCCAGCAAACCAAGTAATTCACTTTCCTGTGAAAGAACCAATTGATAACAATGTAGAAGGCTCTGCTGCAGCCATGCCGGTTAACGGTTCTGACTGGGTGGAGCTCCTTTTGCAAGAGATGCAGAATGCATCTGATATGGATGATGCCAGACTACGTGCTTCACGAGCACTTGTGGCACTTGAAAATGCTATTGTTGCTCGGACAGGTTCTATAGCTGAAAACTTGCAGAAGGTATTGCTTTTCAGTTTATTCCATATTTGCATACTGTACCTTAGATTTTCAACACTCACTTGCATATGAACTACTATTTATTGTAATAAGCTTTTCCCATTATTCATTCTTTGTTCTCCTGTTATACCAACTGTAGGAAAATATGTTGCTAAAGCAGCAAGTTGAAGGTCTATTTCGTGATAATAGCATTCTTAAGCGAGCTGTGACCATACAGCATGAGCGTCAAAAAGAGCATGAGGAAAGGGGGCGAGAATTGCAGAATCTGAAGCAACTTTTATCTCAGTATCAAGAACAGCTAAGGACATTGGAGGTGAAAGCCAATATTAACCTAGATTTTTTTTTTTGGATTTGACCAGTGTGTTTCTGAATCATCTCAAGAGGAACTCCACCAGTAGTCATTACACTAATGACATTTTTCCTCATCTATTCTGGCAATAATTCTAAGACAAGGGGACCTACATGGCACAAGCATCTCCAAGTATTTGTTAGTAGGGTTTAGATGAACAGTGGATGTAGTCCACTGCTCCTCAAGCATTTTCCCTTATTGGCAACTTGAAATTATAACCTTAAAATTTCATAATGCAGAAGAATAAGGAAAATTTGAACTTGAATGCTTGCACATGCACTCCCTAACATTTTCTTTTTATGTATAGGTAAATAATTATGCTCTGACCCTTCATCTTCGTCAGGCTCAAGAAAGCAACTCCATTCCTGGCCGTTTTCATCCTGACGTGTTCTGAAATCTTCAGTGTGCAAAGATTGTAAAGAGATCAAGAAAGATATCAAAGCTTAATTTTTCTGCATTAGTTTCATATTCCTGTTACACATTACAGGTGGATTTCAACTGGAATTAAGAAGACCAAAGGCTGTAAAGGTTTTTGATACTTTATTTTTATTTAATTGCAAAACAATTTTGAATGAGATAATTTACAAGAAGAGTTTTTCGAAGAATCCTTTGTGAAAGATGGCAAAATCTCAAACTTAAAACCTGAACCATTTGGATGAGAACCGGTCAAAGGGTTACAGTCTATTTTTCTAAATAATCTTTGAGCATGTACTAGATAAATATGCATCTGGTCTTTTATGTGAAGCTTTGAATTAACGAATGATATCTTTTTTCTAGTTGCATTATGTTTTCTCTAGTCCTGTTTTTGCAACTATATTCTGGTTCTATTATGTTGCTCTTGGAATTATAGGAATTAAATTGAAGTTTCTTCAATTTGTGTCTTATATTTTGCATGCTTTGTATGCACCTGTTCAGTTTTGTTTCTGTGGTATCAATAAATGTTATTAAGACTTTTTGTCTATTTACTAAGTTTCTTTGAAGTTTGATGTCTTTCAGATTTCATCTGTTACCCGTGCTTACTTGATATTGGAAAGTAACATTTGATTATGTATTTTGTTAGGCAAAGAGGAATCAATGGATTTAACACTTTTTTCAGTAAGGTAATATGAATCCAGTCTTACTAATGTTTTTGAAAAGATAGAAAAATCAATCTCTGACTAAGCCATCCTTTAACGTTTGTCTGGACTGTGGGTGACCTTCATAACTTAATGATATATCGTTGATAACTAGCAATATTTACTGGCGAGCACATCGGAGTCCTCTCTATCAAAGTCATCAATGTAATACACCCTTTTCTCTATATTTCTGACAGCTTATCAAATGAGATTAAAAAAAAATGCTTGTATTGATTATTGATTGTGTGTCAGCTTAAATTGTCAAACTGACAAGATACGTCTATTGGGTTGTGGTCCAGTTAAAAACCCATGTTTCAATCTGGTGAACATAGATCCATGGTAATCCCCCATGAACTGAAGCTAGATATGTGCTTCCTTGATTATAAACAATTAAAAGAGCTTGTAAAAGGCCACTTGACACATTTGATTTGGTCCCATTGGGGTTTGCGTATCTAACATTTTTTCTTAAAAATTTAAATTTCAATCGAATATAAATCCCTTTTCCCTTTGCAATGACCGCACACTATGAGGTATGGGTTTGTTTTATTTACGCACATAAAAATAGGGACCTTGTGACCTTATAAATCAAGAGAGCTTTAATCAGAAGATCTACTCAGATATGAAAGACATTAAAATCAGACAATTGGATTGTGTTATGGCCTGAAGGAGTCTCCAACAGGATAAGTGACAAGATTAAGAACATGCAATAATACCCTTCTTTTATGTGATCAGTTTGGTTGAAGAACAGGCACCCGGTCTCCTGTTGGCTCCAGTTCAAGATACACGTAACACTACAGCAGAAGGTGAAAGTTGGGTCAGAGAAGAGAGGATATTCGACATCGACCAAATAATATATACGTAAAATTGTCAGGCGAATCATATTGCTCAAACAGGGAACTTAAATGCCTTTTGTGCTACCTGGAGCTGCTAAAACAACTGAAATCATAACAGAACTAACCCAAATGTTTAAGTTTATCAGGGTTTTAAAACCATCTGCTACTGCAGAAAGTCTAATAAATATTATTGCTGCAGCAACTCTGGAGACTATCTGAAACCATCAAATCATCTTCAAGCATCACGTAATGAAGAGCTAATACAATCTTGGAGAAAGACATAACCCAAGTCATACAACCTCGGAATAAAAGTCCAAATAGCTGTATATTAATCTTTTAAACTGTATGAAGGAGTAATGGATGAAGGCACGTATAACAGCTAGGGAAGCTGGGGAAAAGGAGGCTTGGAGATGATCTAGAAGATGGTTTCTAGGCTGGCTAACATTGAGGCCTACTACAGTACAGATTTTTAACTAAGTTTCCAGGATACAGGTACAGATTGATTCCGTTGCAACAGTTTTTATTGATTTATGAATGAAACAAAATACAAAAATATATAAATATATATTTTATAAAAAAGAATAGGTGGTGGTCTTGATGTTGAGCTAGGGAATGTGGGCAAAAGGAGGCAGAGAGGTGACCTAGAAAGGCAGTCTCTAGGCTCCTTAACAGGTTTAGCACAATACTGAAAGCTTTAGGTACAACCTGAATTATCGGGAACCAGGTGCACGTTGAATCCATTGAACCGGTTTTTGTGGATGTATACATGTGTGTGTATAAAACAAAAAATAAAATAAAAATGGATATTTATATATGTAAAGGAAAAGAGAGAACATGCGGTCATGATGGCGTGCTTTGTGTTTATGTTTGTTGGCATGATTTTTATGCCGTAAATTGTAATGCTTTGTTATTTATCTTGATGATGTGTCTACGAAACATATTATTTGTTCTTTCCTTTGTGTGCAGTTCTTTTTGTTGTTTACATATTGCAAAGTCAAAAGTATTACTGGCATTAAATGCTTTTAAGCATTATGTTTTTATTTTGTCGAATGTAAACACTTCCTCTATTTCAGTCTCAATTGGACATCGAAAATCAGTTTTTAGTGCTTTGAATATTAACTTCCCATTGCTTTAGCTTATCTCATTTGGACATTGACCATTATTCATGCTAGAATTGAGAAATGTTAGTTCAAAGTTAGCTGGTCGTCTGCTCACCGTGGATATTTTAGATCAGTGATTAAAGAGGATGCAATAACTGCTACCTTTCCCCTTAAAACTGGATTGGCTATTGGATATGAACTTGTTATTCTTAAACCTATCTTGATATATGAGAAAATGTTAAAAGTGTATTAGACATGTATATTTGAAGTATTTAGTATCTATATTTTATAGCAGTTAATAATAAATATGTGTTTATGAAGTTTGTTGAAAGTAGATATGTATTTGTGGGTAAAATCAGAAATTATAGTTTTTAATCACAATGAAAAAGTCAGATTTTGGGTATGGCACAACTTTGGTGTTGTCAATGTATTTTTGTGATGTAGTTATATGTATTGGATGGTTGATAGATATATATAAATAATGTTTGACAAGTATATATAATGTGCAGTGCTTGGCAGACAACACTATTTATATATGTATCTATATAAATAAAAATAATACTATTTATATGTGTCTATTTATATATGGCAGACAATATACGGGTCTTTATATATGGTAGACAATACTATTTATTTATTTATTTAGTTGACGTGGATATATTATTGAGATGAGACATATCATTAATAACCAAAACTTGAAACAATAATTTTAAGCTCTTAATTCACCTACAAAAACATGTTGAATTTTGTAAGGAAATTTAACTACCATTAAAAAACTTGTAAAATGTGAAATTTAAAATGCAAGGCTACTAGATCTTTTGTCCTCTGAACACCATTTCTTAATTATCTATTATGTTCTCAACGAAGATAATAATGATCTAGATATATAGAGGATAATATCCATATTATCATATTTGAGTGGGGTTAAACCATTCGGTCCCATTTAAATGAAATTTAAAATGCACGGCTACTAGATCTTTTGCCCTATGAACACCATTTCTTAATTATCTATTATGTTCTCAACAAAGATAACAATGATCTAGATATATAGAGGATAATATCTATATTATCATATTTTAGTGGGGTTAAACCATTCGGTCCCATTTATATACTTATCTAATTACCTAACCAACAAACTTACATTTGAAATTAAAATATATATTTTTAATTCTTTTAATGATGTGTCAATTTTGTACTAGCCTTTTGTTTCTTTAGTATTTTTTATTCAACTCTATATAATAGTGTGGAAAGGAAAACTCCATAGTTCTTCAAATAAAGAAAAAAAAATACACAAAAATATAATCTATAATATAGGCAAGTAATTTATAATGGTAGAATACATTGATTTCTTATTTTAGTCTTCAACATATCAAATGAATTTCAAGTTTTTCAAATTCATTATTTTATTTTATTTTATTTTATTTAAGGAGATAGCAAGCTTTTAAAATTTGAATTTTGTACATGTCATCGTCTTTTCACATTTTTTTTCATTCCCTAAAATATATATTTTAAATATAAAACATATTTTGTCTTATGTTTTAGGATGTAATTTGGACCATTTTTGTAGTCTTTTTTTGATTGAAATGTCAAAAATTATTGTGTTCATTTATGTTATTGTATTTCATGTTAATTTTGATGCTTTTGTATTTTGTTATTCTTAATTCAAAGCATAGTTGCATAGATATTTGCATAGTTGTGCTAACATCTCTTGATCATACAACCATAGCCAAAACAAAGCATTTTCTAATGCTTTCTAATTGTAGCTATCATTGAGTCTAAATTTATACACCTACAACAATCATCCTTATGATTCCCTTTTCAAGCCTAGCAATCTTTGCATGCAAGATTGAATGGGTTTTGGCTCTCACAACCGCATGGCTAGTTTTACATAGGGCTTCCATCTTACAATTTCCCAACATTCTTTTACATTATTAGCCTTTTTTAGTGTTATATTGTAATATCTTGCCATCATGAACAAGGTTATTAGGTTTTCTTTATTAATGATGTGCTTGTCATATCATGCAAAATTAGTTGCCTCGCTAGAAGTTCTTCAAAGATGTCATTTTAAAATTTGTTTATAATCTCCATGGCCTTGCAAGAAATACCAATATTAGGTGCACTTGCTTCAAGAATATTAAATAAGCAAGTCATGTAGGTCTCTTTTCTTATATTGCTTACAATTCTTATCTTCAACATCTTTGGGAGCTTTCTTTTCAACTTGGTCATCTTTTTTTCTTTTCTTTTTTGTGGTAGAGGATTTCTTAGGCATATAATTTCTCCATGATTCAAATTAATTATAAATAAATAAATCATGTTTTATAAAGAATGAAATTTTGGAAGAGGTCAAATTAAAAAGAATCTACAATTCAAATAACTATCAATGATATTTTGGAAGAGGTCAAATGACTGAATATACTAAATTTGAAATTGAAATTAAATTAAAATTTAAAATAAATTTAGATTTAGAACATTGAAAAAAATTCAAAAATAATGAAAAATTTAAAGAACACTTTCTGCAATTATCTTGAATACTTTCTTAATAAGAGAATAAGAGAATAAGGTGAAATTATTTTTATATGCAAATAAATGAAAATTTTAAAGAACACTTTCTGCAATTATCTTGAATACTCTCTTAATGAGAGAACAAGAGAATAAGGTGGTGGAATTATTTTTATATGCAAATATCTTGAATACTTTCTGTATTTCAACATAACTTTTGAAGAACAAAACAGTAAAAAGCATTATTACTTCAGAAAACAAACACATATTATATAGATTTTTTTTAGATTTGACTGCGTAGAAATTTTAACATCAACATTTTATATCATATCAAATGAAATCTCACGGTTTTAAATAAAAATTCTGCCAATAAATTACTGAACATGAAAAGAAAGAAAGGAAAATTTGAGGATAAAAGGCACGCATGTTGCATTGCGCATGGAATGCAGAAGCCTCATTAAGGGGAGGGAGATGGCGAATAATTGACATAAATCGCCGAGTTTTCTGACTCGAGGTTTCAAAGGAAAGGCAAAACTTTTCACACCACCAAATGGCTTGTGGTGACGACTTTGACTATTTATCCTCCCTCTCCCTGAAAAACCTGATGGCTGTAAATAAAAAAATTCTTTTTTAAAATAAGAGTAGGGAAGGGGATTTGAACTCATACCGCTGGAATATGATGACATTTCTGTAAATGCCGCTGTGGGGAAAGTAGCCTGATGTCTGGTGCGTGGCATTTCCATTATGGAGTGGCCAGCTTTCAGTATGGTGGCCCTTGCCCGTCTTAGCTCTATTTCCACCTTCGAAATCACGCGCCTCTTCATCTGCAATTAAATTTAAACATTTCCTTGCAATCTGTTACCTAGGCGATTCAAGGCTTCTTTTTTCTTGACTGTATAAATATTTAAAAAGCTTACATTTATTCACTCAACCTTCCTCAACAGGATTGTCATCCAATTGCTTTCCGGGCAGTTGGCGGCATTAGTCTCATATATATTGTAATGTGTTAATGACAGCGTAGGGAATTTAGTCAGAAGCATTCAATTGTGTAACTGTAAAGGGCGAATGAAACGCTTAGGGGAAGGAACTCAGATTAAGACGATACAAAGTCCAACAGCCAAAAACTACAGATGTAAAGCTCCAATGCCCCTCCATCGATTCTGCAATCTTCTCTTAACAATCCCTGAAATAAATTAAAGAAATACTAACTAGATTACAAGTTCCCCGTATACAAAAGATCTATCTAAAAAGATCGTAACTGAAACAGAAAAGCACAACGTAAGATACCTACATTTCAACGTGTCACTGTACCATTGAAAATCGTAACGACCTCATTCATATAATTATCCTTTGTAAGAAAAACCAATGGAAATGTCTGTACAAGGGATTTGTAAGCAGAACTCAAATTTTCTATTGAATTTAGCGGAATTGAAAGAAGAAGAAAAATACAGCTTGAAATTAATTCGGTGCAACTGCATAAAATCCTTGATTTTTCCGCTTTAAATCGGCCGCTGTAACGGATTATACCTGGTTTAGCTTTAATTGTGAAGTTATTCAATTTTCTTTGCTAAAATTGAGGCAGAACAGGAAAAACGCCTAGGCATAAATGAGAGAATAACGTGTCTTTTAAATTATTTGACACGTGTGCCAGGTTAATATTATATTTAGTTTTTGTGAAATTAAATATTATTTAAAAAATTTAAAATAAAGTGAGCAACATCAAGGATTACTAAAGTTTTGGCAGTTACAAAATGTGTTATTTTAAGAATGATGGTCAAATTATTATTTTAAATATATTAATTTTGTCTCTTTTGAATATTAAGCATTTTCATGTTAAAATTGAAAAATATTAAACATTTTTCTTGGTCTATTTGGAATTTTGTGATGTATATATGTATTAGTGAAGCATTTTGTATGCATTTATGAAGTATCTTATATGCATCTATGAAGTATCTTATATGTATCTATGAGTTACTTGAAATGATTTGTGAAGTATTTGAAACATTTGTAAAGTATTCAATGTACATTCATGAAGTATTTGATATATATTTTTGAAGTATTTGTATATAATCATATCTCATATATATGGATATGGGGTTTGTAGATATAATTTGACATATATGTAATATGAGTCATTTATTAATTTGGAATAAAAATAAACATTGGTTGATCATAAAAGGTAATAAGTTGAAAAATAGGAACAATGTCAATCCATAGAAAAAATAAAATTAAAATAAGTTTGTATTTCAGATTTAATGTGGTACTTCATTATCCTATTTTTGTCAAGGGTAAATCATTTAGAAACACTTAACTCACTCAAAAGGTCCTCCATAATAACATGAATTGCCAAGGAAAATATACCTTGAACACAGGAAAATAATTAATGATTTTGTTAAAGAAGAAATCATTTATGAATTTGAGATGAAAATTAATTGCTTTATTTTGAGATTGAGTATCCTTGAAGATATTGGTTTGACTATCTCTCTCTCTCTCTCTCTCTCACACACACACACACACACACACACATACATATAATCTACGATGACATTTTTTTGACTTAGCTCATTCTACAACTTTATGTATTACACCCTTTCTCTTATCGATCATATTAAGCAAGTGCTTTAGAAACCAAGCTGAGACCTCAAGTTTTCTTTCCATTTTAAGCTCATTCAAAATATGTTGTAAAGGCCTTATATTTTTTTTAATTGCTTGATTTATTTTCTTCATAGAAGTTCCATGAATCATATCATGTAGCTTGTTCATCAAATCTTTTATTATTTTTAATAAAGCTAGACATTTCTAAACCAAGCTTACACTTGAAGGTGTTGGAATTCTAAATTCACACAAAATTTATTCTCAAGTCTTTAGTTGTCTTTCATACTCCCTTGAGTTCATGTCTCTAACTGAAGTGCCTTGAATCATATTATGCACCATGCTTATCCAAGTTTCAACCAAGCTAACATCTTAGTGTCTCCTAACATTTCAGGCACTCACAAAATTTGTTTTTGATATAGGGAAAAAAAGATTTTGAAGGGATCCAAAACCCTTTAACAAAAAAGAGCAAGGCTGCAGAAAAGACAACAAGCAGCCAACAAAAAAGACCAGCTCCAAAACAAGACCAATTAAGATTTACATTTAACATTTTTCTTGTGGGAGCAAAGAGTCATATCGAAAGATGACCGAGAGGATTTATCTTTTTTGCCCTTAACTATGATCCAACCATCTTCCACTTGCACTGCCTTACTGTGCCACGCCAGCTCACAACTCTTATGAAGATGAAAGCTAACAGTCAAAGTATTAGGATTTACATTTTGATTCCTTAGCATAGATAAAGACTTTTTTGAAGAGCCACCAGATAGGGAAGCCGAAGCAAATTCCCCAGAAATGGCAGCCGATGACTCGATAGGGGTTGCCTTAGCGACCCCACCATTTGAGATGACCAGAGGGGGCGTCCCAAGACCCAGTGATTCAGAAGCAGCCACCTCACGAACAATAGGGGTTTTCACAAGATGTTTAGTATCAGCAACCCCACCAGAAGTGACATCCAAAGGGGATTCCTCACGAACTTGTGATTTCAAGGCAAGCACCTTAGAAAAGCTCCTCTATTGATCAACATTCTTCTCAACCGTGTAATGCTTTTGAGAGGCACCTTTCCACCAAGAAGTTGAAGCATTTTTCTCAAAACCACATTGTGTAGCAGCGTGACCTGTTTTAAAACATCTTCTACAACGGAAGGGAATCCCTTCATAGTCCAAGGATTGTTGAGACCATAGTCATGTTTTTGGTTCCTCAATTTCATTTCTTTCATAAAATGTTATGAGTTATACCACGTACAACATGTTCAATAAAATTTTGGTCTCTTAAATAGAAAGCATTTCCAATTCTTAGGCATGGTTGAAGATCCACAATTCTCTTTTCATAAATGACAATGATTTTGTCATAAGCCAAGTTAAATTTTGTTGAGATTTGAGTGTTTATGAATTTGGAGGAGATCTTGGAGCTAGTTATCCCAAATTATGAAAGCCCAAATTCTAAATAGGAATGATTAAGCTAAAAACTATTTGAAAGGAATATACTAGATTTGACCTAATAGTAACCAAACAAATAAACAATGTAAGAATAATTTCTTACCATTAATTATATAAAAAATAATAATTCATATATATTTAGTAAGATGGTAATCAACCCCAACTCTTCCACTATCTAACTCATGATTCCCAATCATATTAGATTAAGAAAAATTTCATAACAATGATTAACATAAAACAATAATATTTTCCTCAAATATGAAAGGAAAAATATCCCATCAACATTAATAAATTTAGTGAACTAATGGATGATTATAGAAAACCCCACTTTCAACGTTGTTATACTACTAGAAGAGTGTAGAAATTTATACCTTCAACATAGCTAACTTATGATCAAACATTTATAATTTTCGTTTGAAAGATATTCTTTTTCAATGTATTATAGACATGATATCTTTATTAATAAATAAAATAACACTATAAATATCATAAGTTAGTTTTTTTTTTTCTAAGGAAGCTTATAATATCTTGACCTATGTTATGGTATATTACTTATTACAATAAGAGTTGCAATGCACTGGAGTCCCTATCTTAGACTGGTGATTGATTTATATGTAACAAAAATTAGAATCAAATAAGCTAATTTTAATGAAGAACAATATTTAAATGAAGATGTTCTTATTATTGTAATTTTTAAAATTAAATTATGTTTTAAATGGATACATGTTAAATGTTAATAAATAATATCAATTGTAACTTCTATCTATAAGAAAAAAAAGACATTTAACCTATCATTTGGTGCATCAAAGAGTGAAATAGATAGGTTGCTTTTGATAGTGTATCTTATGAGGAATTTATAAAAAAATTAGAATCAAAAGAAAATTAAATAAAATTATATCATCCTAAAAAGTGGTAAATGGTTGAGTGAGAGTTCAGAGGACAATTTTGCACACTAAATGGTAAAATTGAAGGAACTTTAAAACTAAAGATTTAGGAAAAAAGGGGTGATAAATATTAGATAATTTAAGAACAAACAATTGACTTGTTAAAAAAGTTAGTTATCCAAATAAAAAAACACCTTTTGGTAGACTTAATTATATGAAACACAAAGGAATACAACACACCTTAGAAAATCTGCTAAAAATATCTTTTTTGATTGAAAACCACATGTGTATATACAAGTTGAAGAAAACAAGAACAAGTTAAACTAAATTAACCTATTCTACTCACAATATATGCAAAACTTCAATTAGGCATAAGAGCTAGTAAGACATTGAAAAAACATACAAATAGCTCACCAATACCAACCCTTGTTGTACCAAGTTATGGTAGTTGTGCTCAAAGATGGTTGATTTGATGATATGTGGGTGCTCCTACCAACAACATAACATTACATTCCAAGAAAATATATAAAAATGACTATGAGAAATTGAACTTTATCGACAATTAGTGAATCCAAAGAGCCTCCTACCTAGTAAGAACACCACCTTAATACTCAACCTTTGTTGATGATAAAGCAATACCAGTTGGCTTCTTAGAATACCATTTAATAGAACCAACACCAAGACAATAGACATATCCATTAGTGAATTTCCAATCATCAACATCACCAACCCAATCTAAGTTTATGAGTCCCTAAACACGGGAAGGACCATGTATGATGTTCAAGGAATACCAAAGTGCATAATGTAATAAACATACCAAATAATATGTTTTATCACCTACCAATGACTCTCATGAGGGTCCTAACAGAAGCTTGTGTCAAGGATAATAACAAAGGAGATATTTAGTTGACTATTTCTCAAATAGAGTAGACAACCTACCAATTGTTGGTATAAATTATCATTAATGGAAAGTGTAGTACAAGTGTTGGACAAAATTACTATGGTCTTGAAACCAAGCATGTTAAAATAATGAATTTGATCAAGGGCGTTCTTTTTCTATGAAATGGAGACGTCATCCATGGACTAATGAATTGAAGACCTAGAAAGTAGTGAAAAAGGCCTAAATCTATCAAGTCAATTTGCTCCATCAAGAAAATTTTAACACCCTAAAATTAAAAGGGGGAACTCTTGTGGATGGTCAATTCATTAGCATAAATCACATGTACGAGGAGTTCATCATCACCCCTCTTGGTATAGATTGTGGGATTAGAGTGACAATGAGTGAAACTAGACAAAAGTAGGACGCTATCCATCTTCTCATGTACCAAGTGCACGAGGTTTGTTTGAATCCATAGAAAGAATTGAAGCCTACAAACCAAAGAAGATTCTTAAAGAAAATTAAGGGGTTTCTCCATATATATATATATTCATGAATATTATCATACATGAAGACATTCTTCATGTCCATTTGATAAATGATCATTTTGTGATGTAGCAAGGGATAATACAAGGAATATTGAATCCATCTTTATCATGTAGGTGCAAAGGTATCAGAGTATTCAATTCCCTTTACTTGTTAGAAAACTTTAACAACAAGGTGAGACTTAAATACATATGAGTATAACCATCAATTACATACTTGGTTTGGTAAACCCACTTACTACAAACCATTTTTTTTCTTTTTGCAAGATGAATAGAATCCCAAGTATTATTCTTCATCAAATAATATTGTTCATCTACATAGATCAACCTAATTAGGAATCCTTGATACACCATATAAAAGTGCATTACATAAAACAAAATGTATATTTCAAGTATGAGTGGTATCACCTATCAAACTATTAGCCTCTTGATGTGCTATATGAACCCAATAGGAAAAAAATATTATTAACAAATGGTGGTGGTGTATGGATAGAGTAACCTCATTAGGAATAAAATCATCATCATAAGCAAGGCATAAGCATCAAAATGAGGAGGATAAATATAAGTTACTTGAAGTGGAGTAGACTTGGAGAAGTTGTAGATGTAGATATAACATATGTGTAGTTTTCATCAAAATATATTTAATAAATTGGTATAGAACATCATGAATATTAGGGTCAAGACTCAAATAAGAATTAATATTTTACATTCACAATAACCATTAAATATTAGTGGTTGGATTTTCTTCTCCATTTCCTTGCATTGTGCATCAAGAATAAGGCCCAATCTTCATTGCCAAAAACTTTGAAGGAAGATAAATTAGGTTTAACAATGTGAGAAGTATCCTTATGTGTCATGGATTTTACTACCTTTGGGCATACAATTTTAATGTAATTTGAATAATTGGTGGCTTCAACCCAAAACTATAATGCCATGTTATTAGATTGTATCATGCAATCAATCATATCACACAAAGTGTGGTTCTTCCTTTTTGAACTATGTCAATTTATTGTGGAGTGTATGAAATTGTTTTCCAAAATTGAATGCCATATAAAGTACAAAAATCATCATACTCTTCCATTATTTGTGCAAAGATTCTTGATAGGAAGTTATGATTGTTTCTCAATAAATGCCTTAAATATTTTGAATTTCTCAAGAACATCACTATTGTACTTAAACAAGTACAAACATGTTCAGTGAGAAAAACATCAATAAAAGTGAGCTTATATTTAGCCCCATAAAGGAGCTGGAAAGAACATGAGGTTACTATGCCCTAACTCAAGTAGAACTTTGGAAAACCAATCCTTATATTTCTTTAAGGGATCTTGATGAATTTTTCCAAGAACACAACCACAAAAAACACCCTTGATGCAAGACAACTTAGGTAGACAATGAATCATGTCCTATGTGCTCAACTACTACAAATGCTAATAGTTCACATATCCATATTATCATTCCATAACTTATTTAAGGAATCAACACATGCTATGACTATTGAATTTGAAGAAGACCCAAAAGAACCAATCTTGTACAAATGACAAGTACAATAACAAATCCATAGGTAGATACAACCAAAGGATTTTGTAACTCTTTGATCAACATAGTGCAAGGAGAAAATTCCATGATATTCCCTTAACCAAAATGACAAATCTAATATACAAAGATAAGGTTGGTAAAACTCTAAGAAACATAAGTACATGCCATTGATGCACTCATATTTTAGTTTAGCTGGTCTTGATCCAAAAACATCAACATGAGAAGTGTTATCCACTTCAATATGTGAAGGTTGTAATATGAAATAGAGGAGAGAAGCTCCTTAAAAAATTTCATATAATGGGAGGCACCTAGATTCAAAACCTATTCATTACAAGAAGTTGTAAGAATTGCATGTGTTGTGTTACACCCCATTGTGCTATTACTTATTTACTTTTACCTAGCTATGTGACAATGCTTTAAATATGTGTGTTTATGCTTTATGCATTTCAAAAAAAACAATAAATGAATGTTTGATTCAAAATGAAGTCGTAATGATTTTGTCTATGAACTATGTGATGCAAATGATTGTAATTGATTTAGGTAACTATGTTTTCTATGTACTAAGTTGGATGCAGGGATAGATTCAATCCTCTAGAAGAGAGGGGGAGTATCACTCAGGAAAAGAGAATTGCTCTAGTAACCCTAAATGAGTCTAACTGAACTTTCACACACTCACTTCTAAGTATAGTCGAGTCAAGTCAATAACTTGGGAAATGGTAGGTTACCTAAGTCTTGTTTGTGTATGAATTAGGAGAGGTTATGATTTTGTTTGTAAGTATTCTTGATTTTGTCTAAGTGTTTGAGTTTTTTGTCAATTGAGGGTTCTTCTTAATGTGTTTACATTTGATCGATGAGATATATATACATAAAATGTATATATACGTATACATGCACATGTCTACGATGAACTCATGCACATGAGTAAATACATACGTGAGTATACATAGATAAAGGTATCTACATATGCTTATGGATTAGTTACCCATATGCAAGGGGACATCAAATGGACAAGGAGACATATATACTTCATGTATATATGTCAATTGATGTTGTTGAAAATTGTGTAAAGGAAATGCTAAATAAATATATGATATATATATATATATATTTATGTGTGTGTGTGTGTGTACATATATATATATTGATATACACGTACGTATCGATGTCACAAAAATGTCCATATGAGTGTATATACACACACACACATATGTATATATGTATATATATTTATACACGTGCCTTATTATTCTATGAAGTAAATGAATATAAGTAAATGCATTTGAATATTGAAAGATGCACCCTATAATTGTGTAAGTTGATATATTTGTATATATATGTATACATACACACACACATATATATATACTATGTAATTTTATTAATATATACATGTATATATATGTATATTATATATATTATAAATGTTAATAGTGCTATTTACAAATTAAAGTGTATGCAATGTATGGAATGAATTTCATATATGTTATATGTAAAGCACAAAAAATAAAAAAGTGAAGTGCATAAAACTATAGGCAAAGTTTAATGTTTAAACATGCTGTGCAAATAGAAATTACAATGCTATATTAAGCACAAAAATATAAAGCCAAGTAATACGTGGTAATGATATGTGAAAAATTTCAATACTGTAAAGTGATGTCTAAAACGCATAAATAACTTTGAATTAGTCTCAAAGCTATAAAGCATACCAAAGAAATAGGAAGCATGGTGTTTTAGTGGTGTCAAACTAGGAATAGCACGAACCAAGTAGAGGTCTAAACCTGCGATACAAATCAAAAATTGTGAAGCAATGAGAATTATATGAATTGGTCAAATAGGAAGCTGGCTAGATAAGTTGACCTGTAGGAGACCATCACCTTGCAATTATGATTATCTTTCTTGCTGTCCAATTGAATGGGGCGACTCATTCTATTTGGTTGAGTATGTGTTTTTTGTACATTGATTCAAGCTTCCACCTTTTATTGTTCTTGCCGAATCGAACTTTCTGAGCTGAGAAGTGTCAATTTTGATACCCTGTTTCCAACCTTTAGTTGTTGATCTTTCTGTATAAATAAAGGTGCCTTTCACTACAAATGGGATGCATTCTTTCTTTCTAATTTTTTGAGTGTTACTTTGGTGCAATATTGAGTTGTGAATTGAGAGTTTTTTAGTGTGAGATTAGTGAGGTTTTTAGAGGGATTTGTTGGTGGAAATTGATCAAGGGAAGGATTTGTAAACAGTTTGGTGGAGGTTGTGCTAGGAAACCTATTTTATCATTTGGAGCTATCTGATTATAGGCATGCTAGTTCTCTACTTTACTTTTCTATTTTAAGTTGAAAAGATTGCTTGTTTTTATGAGTGTTGGTTGAATTGTTTGGAAGGAGGAAAAGAGACGTCTTTATGTTTGTATAACCCATATAAGGGAATTCTCTTAGCATATTACGTATGTAGTAATAAATGCTTATGTGTTCTACTATAGACTATGTTAAGTCATGCTTAAATAGTTATAGTTTGATTTATAACCTGAAGTAGTGAAAGTCTATTTTATGTTTCAATTTAGTTACCATAGTGTAATGCTTTAGTAAGAGGAAATAGGTTATTCCTGGGGTTAGGATAATCCAGTGAAGGGGATAGCCTATGCCTATAATATGTGAGGTCATTAAAAATTGAGCTAGGAAGGTGTGTGAATAGGATGACTCACTCAAAGTAATTGAATGTTGAATTCTTTGGCCAAAGTAGTGTATGTATCCATTGTTTACACTATCAATTTACTGTGATCCAGTTATGTATTCTAGTATGAGATTGTCATATAATTAGGTTGTAGCCACTATTTGGTTAAGTTCTATTTTGTAGGGCACAACACCAAGCTCAGGGAAGGCTAGTATTATGGGGTTACCAAATCAATCTCTTCATTGAAGGGTAGGGGCATCTTACCTAATAGGTAGATGTATGGGGGACCACAGTTAGTCTGTGGTTAGAGGAAAAGTGCTTGAGTGATGATTCTCCTAATCAGTTGGCAGCCAAGATTTGAAGGGGGATTACTTGGACCATATGTATTTCTAGTGTTGGAAGCTCAGAAGAGTTGTGTATGTACTTTGTACCCATTTATATGGAAGGATGTAAATATGAATGATAAACTTGAGTTTATTCAATTTGAAATTGAAAGATTTATGAAATTACAATGAAATGCAATGGAAATTTGGAATAGTGTTTATTTCATATGTGCATGTAATTTACTTTATGGAAAAGAAAGATTTATTGCTATGTTATGGCTTCATGGTTTATTCACTTTTGGGTTAAAACTTAGGAAAATTTTCAAGTAGAACATTGGGCATGTTACATGTGGTATCAAAGCTACCAGGTTTAACTTTGGAACCTATGTGCTTGCTATGTTTTTCCCTCCAACATTAAAAGAGTCTAATGATTGGAATTCTTGTGCCAGGATGGTACATCTCAGGTTAACTTCAAGGAAGTCAGTAATCAGGAATGAACGCTACCTACCTGACAAGAAGGAAAAAGAAGCCCTTGTTGGTATCAAAGAGGGGACCAACTATGACAACACCATTTGTCTAAGTGATACCGAGATAACCAGTCATGCCTTATCATGAATTTTCCAAGAGAAGAGAAGGATGAGAGATGAAGCCAACTACAATCATTTACCTCCTATCTCTTTGGAAAAATTGAACTCATTTTCACTCTGTAGGGATATTCCCTTAGAATGTAGTGTTAGTACAACTATGTTGTTTAGAGACCCTAGTGTTATAACCATGGCTGAGATTATTGTAATAGCCACAAGTGACAAGTTTGAGGGTTATGTATCTCAAAATTATGTATATCAAAAGATAAATTTGACGATACTATCCTTTTTGGGATAGAGAAGAGAAAATGAGAGATAAGAAAAAATATGAGGGGTATTCCATGCTAAGTTATGTATCTAAGAGTGAATTCGATGGATACTCTCCTCTTGACTACTTGAATCGTCATTCAATGTAAAACAAGGATACTAAAATCCTTATGAATAAATGAAAATCATATTCTTATCGAAACTTGTGCATAAGTTTTTCAATAAATTGTTTATATGTGAAAATATGCTCTTGTATGATGTTTTGGAAACAATGAGTGAACTTTCTTAGATCTAATTCCATGAAACCCTCTAGGCGTACTTCAACTTTGGAAAATAGTTAGAACTCACACTAACCTTGGGGAAAGTCAGGAAGTAGGGCAGGGGGATGAGAATGTTGAAGCCAAGTTGGATCATATTCTGGCAATGATGGATGAAATCAGGAAACGAATAGGGAACCTTGAACAAGAAGTAAGGGGGAAAGATATATTGGAAGAAGAAATACCAAATGATGATGAAGAAGTGCCTCATGAGGAAGAGAAAGAGGGAGAAAGTTCTCGAGATCACACCCATGTTAATGAAAATGAGTTATAAAACACAATCTCAATCCAAATAAGAAAGTAGTAAGAGAAGACACGTGGCAATTGAATTATCTAGGGATATGAGAAAAATTACCCCTCCCAAATTTGAAGGAAGTACCAGCAGAGATGAGGGTAAGGCTTGGTTGATACAAATGGAAAAATAATTTGAGATTAGAAACTATTCTAAGGTCACGAAAGCTATTTGGGGAGCCTTCCAGTTGCCAAAAGAAGCTTCTAACTGGTAGAAGAACAAAAAGATGGAATTAGGAATTAGTTCTTTAAGGCTAACTTGGAGTGAGTTTGTTGAATTTTTCTAGAAAAGGTGGTTACCCCAACTTTTCTATGATCAAAAGCTGACTGATTTTTTAGAATTTAAGGCAAGGAGACTCGTCGGTGAATGAGTACTAGGATAAATTCACCCATATTTTGAGGTATGTACCTATGTATCAAGAAGATGAGCGATTTAAAATCAGGAAATTCATCATGGGGTTGAATAACCAAATAGGTAATGGAGAAGTTGATGTCCATCGTACAACAACCATGGATCTAGTTTATGAGAAAGCAGTTAAGTAGGAGCAAAAGCTTAAAGCCATCTTAATTTATTAAGAAATGAATCAAGTTAATCAAACTCCAAAGAAGTTTAGTGGAGGGCCAAATTCTCAGAAGCAAGGGCACAAAGGACCCCGAAACAATTGGAGTGAACCTAGAAGGGATCACAAAGGAAGAAACTTCAATAACAATAACAAGGCTAGAGGAAATACCAGTAATATTGATAGGACTGGAAGGAAAAGGGGACCAATGAAAATATTTTCACATGTGGTGGGGATCATTAATCCATTAATTATCCCAAAAAGCCATTAGGATCTCAATCTCAAGGAAATTATCTTCCTCCCCAACATGTTGCATTCTAATAGAAGATCCACGCCGCTTTAGATAATCAACAAGATGAGTTCTAGATCACTCTGATAAAAACTCCAAGTAATTTTTTTGGTTTACCTACTTCTATTCTTATTGATATTGGAGCCACGAAAAATTTGGTTTCACCTAAAGTAGCTAGTCAAATTTCTAGAAAGGCTAGTTTTACGGAAAAGTCTTGGGTTGTAGAATATGCAAACTAGACAAGAGCTGAGGTAAGACAATGTCTTTTCGAGGCTAGGGTTGAATTTCCAAGTTTTTCTACAGAGGTAAATTTGTATGTAGCACCTTTAGGATCCTATGATGTCATCTTAGGGATGAATTGGTTATGGAAGTATAGGGCTAAAGTGGTGTATAGGAGCGAGTTTGCACCCCTCTTTAAAATTACCCTTTTACACCCTCCACCTTAGAAAAACCAATTCCGACAGAGTAATTCCATATCTTCATTCCATACCCCATCCACTTGGTGCCTATTTTTAGTGTCGATGGGGGAATATTTGTTGGGGATGCACACACAACATGCAAATGTTTGTGTGGCGCACTACCATCCTGACAGGATTCATGCCTTTGGAATCTACAGAGGTGTTACATTCTCTATTGGTGACAAAACGTAATGCCCTTGCACCTTCCTACTGACCTTTGAATGGATCTTCCCTCCCAAACCTTCTTCAAATGGCTATCTTTCACTTTTAATTCATCTTCTACACACTAATTCAATCTGGCTTCACATCCTTAGTATCTCAACTCCATACTCTTGCTACTTGCTACACTATTGGCTTCACAACTCCAATAATCACATCCCACACATTTAGCACAAAAGATGCAACTTGGTGTCTAGTGAGACTACTTTCGACATTATTGTGGCTACGTCAACTCTACCATAGTCGTGGACTTGCATTCCTCTCTCATTGACCTTGAGTGCCTTTGGTCGAGGGTGGTAATGCTTTCCTATTGCTACTTTGTTGTTGGATTTGAGTAATATAGTGTTCTTGTAGTGGTTGGATTTGTTTCCATTTTAGCATTGTTTCCTTTATCATATTTCTATCTCTCTATCTAATTGGTTGTTCGTGGAGGTGGAAACACCAAAGCGGGGGGTTTGACTATTGCAAACCCCTATACAACCCCAACATTTTTCCTCTCTTGTTTGTGTGTAGGTACGTGCATTCATGGTTGGCGAACTGGACCCTTTGCGAGTTCATTTCCACCACTTTTTCCTTGTCATCTTCTATATCATCTTTCTAGCTATTTTGCTTATTCTGTTAGTTATCATTTTAGTTAGCACTTTAAACCTCAACTGCTAAGTAGATAGTAGGTTTTGGACACTCTTCACTATCCTTACACACCTTCTATCCGTACGGATGCCAACGCCCCTATGAGACACCAACACACTGCATTGTCATGCCTGGCCTGCGTTGTTGTCCTCTGGTAGAGAGATGTTTGAGGTATATTTTGGGTTCTTGAAGCCTGCTCGTTTAGCCCCATTCAAACTCCTGGGTTAGTAGAGTGATAGAAGCACTGAGAGTTCTCTTCATTCTCTATCCTTGACCTAAAAAACTTGTACAACCTAAGGTAGACCAAGGTAGCCTTCCGCTCTTGGTTCTCCATGACCTGGAGCCTTGGTGTAGTTGGTTCCCCTCTACATTTTGGTGAACTTGATGTGAACAAATTTTATCCATTTCTTTGTGTTGAAACTTTTTCCCTCACACTTGGTGACTATTGTAAACTCGGGTATTGCAAGTTTTTATGAGCATCACAACCTATTCTATGACCTTCAAGTACATTGTTAGAAGAAATGTGCAATAATTGCAAATGGAAAAGATGAACATCACTTTCGGTTTTACTAGTGGTTTTACTATAGGGTTTACATACAACATGGGTTTCATTGATGAACCCACTCGTGCAACCACTCCTCTAGTATCCCCTACGGCTTCTTCTGTGGATGAAGAGGAGGCTGTACACGTTCCTTCTGAAAACCTTTTGGAATTATACAAGAGATTGTTAGACCTTGTGAATCATTTGGAAAAGGCACCAAACATGACAAGATCTGATAGGATTGTTAGTGAGGTGAGATACATGTCAGGAAAGGATTAGATGGGCGTAGAATTCTTATGAGGCCTCATCGATCTAATCAAAACATACATCCCTTTGTATAACACTAGATTGGGTACCACCCAAGCAAAGGTGATTGATGCCTATGAGAGACAAATAGGTTTTTTGATGCCTACCATGTCGGTATGCATGGCCGAAATAGGCCCCTCGATCAACGTTTCCTCTGCTTCTCAGAAACCCCACACTATCAAGGAAAGTAGAATACCGCTTAGTTTCAATTTAACCCCTCCTACTACCCCTAGTGGTAGGGGCTCCAATGAGATGACTGGTGGTAGTTTCGGTAGCGATGAAAGCATAGGCGGTGGTGGATTTGGTGGAGGTCACATTGGTGGTTCTGACGACAACTCTAACGGTGGTCACAACAGTGGCTCCGAAGATGGTTCTGATGGTGGTGGTTCTAGGGGAGGTTCCACTAGAACTTTGTCATCTTCAAACCCTATTCTAAATGCTCTCCTTCAGAATATGGGCCAAATGAAAAACCAGTTGGTGAACTTATCTCAAGCCTCCTCCCAGCCTATCTTTCAACCCTTCTCCCAACATATTCCGTTGTCGGTAACAATTCTAAGCACTCCTTTCCCTCAGGGAATGGAGATTCCTAAGTTCAAAAAGTATGGTGATAAAGGGGGTCCGCAAACACATGTATTTGATTTCAATGCGATGTGCAAAAATTTATTTCACCATAATTCTCTAATGGAAAATATTTTCCCTCAATCTCTCAAGGATACAACACTAGAGTGGTATAGTTCCTTTCCTGAAAATTCTATATTCTCATTTTACTAGCTTGCCAATTAGTTTCTTCATTAATTCCAGGCTAACATCGGTCTGAAGATGACCTTCTTGGATCTCATCCGATGTAAGCAAGGAGAACACAAGAAGCTAACTGATTTGATTGCATGATACCAAGTTCTCTTTTCAAAAATCTCGTATCCACTGCTCGACTCAGATGTGTAGAAGGTATTCATAGGAAACCTGCAACAAGCCTAGAAAGAGAAAATTTCCTTAATGAAATACCCTTCTTTTGCACATCTGTGTCCTGCGTTATGAGAGAACTAGCAAATGGTGTTTCAGTTTTGGAGATCTTCCTCACACTCCCATTTTGAAGGAAAATCTATAGTTTCCATTTCAGGAAAAGGAAAGGCTATTGCAAATGTAGTTGCCATGATTAATGATCACAACCTCAGGCACAACAAAAAGTTTACAAAATTATCTAAATCTTATTCTTCCATTCTACAAAAGTTATTAAAGGATAAGATTGTAACATTAGAAAATACTTGACCCTTGAAGGGACCTTATCTTGATTGGTATGATGGAAACACATTTTTCTAGTACCATCGTGTTCACGGGAAAGATACTAAGCTTTGCATGCGCCCGCGTCATGAGATATAGGATCACATTGATGATGGTACCATTCGTCTCGATGGGAAGAAGTAAAACACAAATAAGTTAGTGGCGAAGGAAAATGGTGAGTTGGTGATTTATATGGATCCATTTCCATCTCCCTTTGAAAAATTGATTATTGATCCTTCTGATGCCTCTCCTAAAGCCTTGGCATATGTAAATGTGGTTTCATTTACTCCTACTCTCCCACAGCTTGCGACTGGATCCCCAGATGTGATTCTCACCTCACAAGACTTTCCTTTGAATAACAAGCCCTCTCCCCTATACATTCTTGCTCACCTCAATGGAAAAAATGTGACAGGAGTCCTAGTTGAACCCATGAGTCAGGTGAATGTCATCACAAAAGAGACGTGGTTAAATTCATTACAAAGGGAGGAATATGAAAAAATGAAACCTATTATACGTACACACGACGATCTCTCTCTTGGCCGTATGGTTCTATAACTCTTTCCATCCTAGTAAGACCTAGGGCTGTGGATATACCTTTAGATGCCATTCTAGAATCCAATCTGTTTAGGGTGAAGTTGGGTATCCCATGGCTAACTTCCGTGAATGAAATCGCTTTCGTTATTCACAAATGTTTAAAGGTCTCTTACGAAGGTGCCATGCATGTTGTGCATGATAGTGGATACCGGCCATTGTATCCCATGGGGTTATTATTTGGATCATTTTTGGCCTGCCCCGGTTGGTTTGATCCCTCCTAAAATAGACCTGCTTTATCATAATTATGTAAAGTACAAAATTGAGGGCAAAGGATAGCCGAAGGTGACTCACCCGGTAGTGCGACAACAAGCTGCCTCTTCTTATTGAAAGGGAAAGGAGAGGCATGTCTGTGCTTAGGGCCCCGCCTCTACCTCCCTCCCTATAGAGGGACTTTGGGTTACTACTCCTGGATTTTGCATAAGGAGTCCTATGGTGCTCGCTTGGTAGAAAGCCAAGTGTCAGGTATCCGACCTTCCTATCTTACCCACGAGACCTCGACCTAATGCGTATGGTAATGGGAAGGGTCCCTGTGAGGCATCCTCTATGTCTTGGCCTCTGGAGCCTCCTACTACTCCTACCTCTAAGGTAATGAATGGGAAGAGGCCTGCCATTGAGGCATTAGAGCCAACTCCCTCCATTGTCATTCCATCATCTTCTCCACCTCTCCCTCTTGCTCTCGTCTAGGAGTCCCTCCCTCCACTGTAAATGAACATGATGGATACTTCAATGGTTGAGTAGGATTCTTCTGTCATGTCTCAACCTTCAACCTCTAGCTCCTAGAGTTGCAGAAACTGCCTTGCATGTGAGTGAAAGCATCAGAGAAAGGCTCTAGCCACTGAGCAAGTTGCCCTGAAGAAGATGGAAGAGGAGCCATCAATTCTTGCTTCGACACCCTTTATTGTGTCTTCCTCTCCTGTCCTCTCTGCTTCAGTTCCTTTAGCCTCGGTCTTGCTTCTGGATCTCACTGCGAGCATAAGCTATCCTCACCCAAAGAGGGTGCAAGTTTTTATTGCTCCTTCAATTGAGCCACCCCTTTTGATGTACCTCTCAGACATCCCACTATTCTCAAAGCCCGTGGACATGTTGAATACCTTGGTGGTGTCCACCTTCACACCCTCTAATTCATTCATGGGGATCTCTCATCCTTTGATGAAGTGAAAGATGGAGGATGACCCTACTAGCAATGGGGGTCGGAAGAAGGGCTCGCCTTCTTTGGAGGATGGTTCTGCATTAGCTTGTGTCATCCTAGTGATGGAGGAAGCCTCAATGTCCTTGGAGTTCATCACTGCTCCCGAGTCATTCAGTGAGCCTAGCAATGGATCGAGGGTGCCACCTCCCCTTCCTATTTAGTTAACACATGGAACTCCTATGAAGTGCTTGTTTAATTCTGTGGACGGGGTCCTGACCCTATCAACAATCTTCATGAAATCACTGACATTCACCCCATAGGAATTGAGCAGAGAAGACCTTGAGGGGCATTCTTCCTTGGCTCTTGTTGTGAGAGGTTCGGAGGGATCCCCCCTTGATATTCTACCCTTGCAGGCTCATCCACCCTCCCTATACAATGATCTAGATTGGGAGAATGACGAACTCTTGGTTGATGAGGAATAGGGGGTTCCTCTTCTTTATCTGTAGATTAGAGTGTGTATGTATTGTGTTCCCCTGTGCTTATGTTATGTGTTCCTATATGACCCTTGTCACCCTTGTAGGTGCTTGGATACATGAGTGTTTTTAGGTCGTAAAACTTCCTCTATTTATTACATAATTCTTCCTTTGTTGTGTATTGATTTTTGACAATTGGGGAGGATGCAAATTGTTGGGGGAATTTAGGCTTCCCTTCCATGTTAACCCAATTTTTAATTTTTATTTTGTCTTCATGTGCCTTTCTTCATATGGTTTGATATAGTAGAGGGTTGCTGACAATTCATTTATATACTACTGTGTCTATTTAACTATATTTATGAGCAGCTCTAACCCTAAAATATTAGATCGCCCTATCCCTTATTCGTGATGTTATTGTCTCTTCTTTCTTTGTGCTTATCTTTCATGCTTGCTTCATGATTTTGTGGTGCTCATGTGTTGTCCCCTGCATGCGCGACAACATTAACGCAATTACATCTTGTTATGTTCGGCGGGCCACAACATCACTTTTTCATTCTTGCTTTTCTCTCCTTAGGATGTCATGTGCCTTTATGTTCGATACAAACCATCCTAAGGGGGGGATCTCACAGTGATTCAATTTTCAAAAAATGCATTTGGTGGCCAACAAATCTTTTCTCAAAAATATTTTTAAAATATTTTTTAAAAATCGCATTCCTCAACAAGGACCCATAGTGGAATACTTTTCCTTCATCATGGGTTTGTAAAGAAAGAATTTGAAAAACTCTCCTCTAGGAGGGAGTACCTTCTCCTATGGGCGAAGTTCAGACCTTCCCCTTGCGAGGGGACTTTCTTCCTTTCAAATTTCTTCATGAAGTGAAATATTTCAAAAGGATTCCCTTAATTGATTTGTGAAAAATACTCTTATCACTTTCAAACAAAGCGTCCCTTGAGTATAACCCTTTTCTTTTGAAGGGTTCCTAAGGGACCCCTTTGAAATCTCTTCCTTTAGTTTTTGATAGTTTGTGTGACTGTCTGCTTGCTTTCCTATGTGGCTACTTTTTTTTTTCTAACATGTTTTATTTGCGGATTAATATGTTGCTTTGCAGGTGCACCTATGAAGTTGCTTTCCAATCTGACTCTGCGGAGTCCCCTCACATTGGGCTTCCTTCAAGAGAGAGTACTTGGGGGCACCTTATTTGCAAGTATGAGGACCTATAAAGCACTTAAATCCCATGGGATTTATCCATCGTTGGTTTGCGGGCCTTCAGTGCACTTTGTTCAAACCTCCTCAGGAGAGAGTACCTGTGGAGTCATTTTCCTGCCTCGTGTTAACTATTGGAATTGCACCCTATTGAATATGAAATTCAATACTTCAGTGTAACATGGGAAGACCTCTAAAGCTGTCGGTTACTTTTAGGCTGAGGTCAACCTCCGGAGAAGGCCGACTTCCTATTGGTATCACCTATTCTATTATTTTTGGAAAAGGAAAAGGGAGAAGGAATGCTTGAAATGAAACCTAACTCTATGGTGATACACCAAATTTACTAAGAAGACATATAACATAGTTCACACATACAATTTCAGTCAATGAAAAAAGCTTTGTCATACAGAACTCAATCACATAAGTTTTCTGCATAAACATTTCATCAAAAGGTTCATATGGCTACACTCCTCCAAGGAAGAAAGACTTCACAACTAGAAAATATTGCATTTTAAACACATCTCACAACCTGCAAAAATACATATTACTCTGCAGAATGGTGCTAGAATAAGACACAACTATAATGAATCAAATAGTTTCACAAGAAGTTTCATCAATTATATAAATGGACACATTTAACAGAGAGATTGAAAAGGTAAAGTGCTTATACTCATTGATTTCAAAGGTGAAACACTGATATACATGCCTATGATGAGCTACAAAACATAATCTCTCTTCTGCAAAGGACTCCAAAAGTCACATGACAGAAAAGTATCAAGTAAGAACTAATTACGATGAATCACATAAGTGATTATATCCAACAACTCCCCATCAAGATCCACCAAAACAGGATCTAGAAGCTCCATTTTTGTAAGCCTTTAAAAAGCCTAAAATATAGCATGTCAATCTATTCCAAAAGGCTCTAATATGTATGAAAAATTCAAGCTTGACTATGTCAAATATGATGACACATCAAACTACCCCCTAAAATCCCTCATTTGCTCCAAAAGAAAAATAAAGGCTCCTATTTCTCCTCCATATGTTTGCTAACTTCTCTCAAAATTCCTAGATGCTCTCCATATGTTTTCAAAATTATAAAGTGAAACAAAGTTTTCACTTCTCTCTTTAGCATACATTGACAATTTTAAACATTGCTATTTTTTTTTCTGCATTAAAATAGCATTTATACTTCAAGTGATTTATAAATATCACTTAAAGCAAAAATATTTACACTTGAAGATTGCAAAAAAAAATAAAATATTAAATTAAATATATGAAAAGCAAAGCAAAGAAAATAACAGTCACAAGGACTTTGTGTGACATGTATAATTTCATAGCTTAAGGCATGAAATATTAACTCCATTCCACATGCTCAATTAATTCATATTGCATTTTATACTTGGGAAAAAATGCCCGTCATTGATCGACCTCCACTTAAATTAGGGTATAAACCCAAAATCAAAAGAAAAGGGAAAAATACCACTTTGCTTCATTGTATGAAACTTCTCGAAGAAGTTGTGGCCGCCAGGCTTCTTATGGAGATTTTTTGCAACTTCATGGCAAATCTTGAGCTGTATGAAAGTATTTTTGTGATCTTCCTCATAGATATACACTGGTAAGCACTCTTATGATTTAGTTGAGGAAACTGGAGATTTCCATCTGTTCTATGGCCGCAACCTTGCACTATTTCTTGGCCATTTCACTGTTTCTTTTTCGTGACTATTCCTGTTGATTTTTATTTCTTTTGGCAGCAAGTTTATGATCATTTTCTTAGACAATTTGAGGGAGAAAACTTGATTACAAAGGAACAAGGCCGGTCGACCAAAATTTTTAGGTAAAATATTTTAAGTCAGGCTTTTTGAGCTACTTTATTTCTCTATTCCTCAGTCATCTGGCACAAAACCCATAAGGTTTTTCATTTGTCAGCTTTTAAAAAGCTCTTTATGTGTTTTTCATATACCTTTATCATGGCCATTTGTAGGATCTTGTATTGGAAATACATCACCTCTACATAACTTCTATTCTCATTGTTTTGTGAAATCTTTCATGCATTTTCTTGAAAATAAACTGTCTTTGCAAAAAATATGAAGCTTATAGAAAACCCCAAGTCACGGGTTTCTTCATTTTGACTATGGATTTCCTTATCTATCATATGAAATCGATATCATGCTTCATATCATGTTCTACAAGATTTTATACTTGTTCTCCATCTTTGAAACCACAGGCTAAGGCATCAACCTATTTGCACTCTGGGTTTTATTATCTCAGTTTTTTCCAAAATGAAAATGCTTTTTTTGCTGTAAATAATAATTTTTTTTCTATATAAGCTTAATGGCTTTCATGGGTATCCTTTTGTCCTTGTGATATTGTGTAATAGTTACCAGCAGTGTTATAATATGAATGCAATTTGAAGAGAGGGAGGATAGTTGAAACAAGAACTATCTTAGTTAACGTTTCACAAGAAAATGTTATTCTCTTGATTATTACTGTTACTTGCAAGACTGTCTTTTTGAAGCTTAAAAACACTTTTATTTCTATAGATTGTAATCAATAACCTTTTCCATTGATGATTCTATCAACACAAGAACTTTATAATGCTATCATTGTCATCTCGAAACACTTTTCTACCCTTGATCATTTTCATTGTTTTGTCTTCATTCTTCACCAATTGGATTGTCATTATCATTTGATCTTATTCTGTATTGTTGTCCTCCAAACTACTTTTGTTTATTACTTTTGTCAATTAAAGGAAGTATCCATCCCATGTCATGACCAAAGGGCTATTATTATACATAGGATTGTTATTTTTGAAGCCTTATTGATGACTGTCACACAATATACAAAGACAAGCCCTCCCTCATGCATTTCTTACAGTCACCTTTGATATTCCACAGTCCTCTAGTAATATTCAAAACTTCCTCCTTAAATTCACTATCCCTCCAAAGGTTGACAATCCTCTTTTGGCTTCATAGCTTTAGCCAATCCTTTTGTACATATGTTTCTTAATCACTGTGAAGGTAATATATTAACAAGTTTTTCGTAATAGATTTGTCCATTAAACAACTTTCCATATCTCTATTATGACACATTGCCAAACTATTACTTACAGTACCTTATACTTCTTGAGATGGTTGCACCCTATCACATGATTATGGAAACTTATTGTCATGAAACCTCATTTCATTATCAATCTGATTTTTTAGGTAACTATCATATGTTCTTTTGACTGTCCCAGTTGTATCTTGTGGTAACTGCCATTCTCTTTGCTAATGTACTGTAAATTATCTCTGTTCATGAAAACTATTCCTTTGAAAATGGTTGCATCTGTTTGTTCAAGCTCCATCACAAGGATAAATTTATCCTTCAAATATTAGATGGAAGACTCTCAAAGACATCAATGGAGCTGCTCCTTTTTTATTACAAAATAGATATCATTGATTCTTTGATTACAGTATCATATTTTCCGTCCTTATAGGATTATTATAACTTCATGATAGACCTTTGCTCCTATTGTAGTATCCTTTTGAAGCCAAGACATACACTACATTGCTTCACATAATGAAGGTTAATAAGGCATATTATTTGATAGCACTGCATTTTCCTTTGTAAGCACTTAGTCAATAGTTGTGTATTAATCCTACATCATGAGTTATTCTTTTAATGATGACATCATACATCAATAATCTATAAAAAAATAATTTAGAAAAAAAGCTCATCAACATGATAGCTTATTCAGAATCCAAACCTTGAAAACCTGATATCCACATTCTTAAGCATTCTGTTTCAATACAATGATATTGTGTATATCCTTCTTGCCTTTATAGAGCCAATATATATCACTTATGACGATGACTAAAAGATCATTATCATGAGTAATGTATGCTTGCTTGAGTAAATCATAAGGAAAAGAACTATTTCCATGCTCAAATTAAAGTACAATAATGCAACATGTTGGGATGAACCCTTGTGGGAGCCACATTTTAACCCACATGCTATAATTTGATAGAATAGAACTGCACATGAAGCAAACATATTAGTGAAATAAACACATATCTTGTATGTTTTTTGATGACTTTGATGGTTTTCTGGGACATCTAAAGTATGCCTGCTTATTTGATACACATTATGATTGATTTATACATGCATAGGGTGAATGTGTATGCAACGTTTGTAATCAGTCATTGCTTAGAGTATACTCTAACAACATTGCTTACTTTTTTTCAGGAACAGGAGCTAGGAGCAAATAATGAAGCTCGGGACAACAACAGGATAAAACGACACATGAAAACCAGTCATTCACAGGCAATGAGTGGTTACCTTCCTTCTATGCACATTCATTTTTTTCTTACTTATTCATGTATGAATTTTTTCATAATTTGTATTGAATAAGCAAAGGTTAGTCTCATGGCTTGTATGAGACAATGTACAATTTTACATTCAATAAAGATTACTCTTTTCTGAAAAGATCTGAATCTTTACTCTGTTACATGCATGTATATGAATGCATTAATCTGTAATTGTAATCTTTTCTATATTGTTTCATTTATACATTTGAATGTAATGAGGGAAAAATAATAAAATGAATACCTCATTTTTTTAGTTTAAAATCAACAAGTCACATGATTGAGCCTGTGGGTGAAAATATGGTAACATTTTTGTTGACATTTGTTGCATGTTTTCCTGCTAAACATCCTAGGTAGTTGCCTAGAACTATCCATTAGGCACAAAGTCACTCAAAAACTAGGCTCATGACTTAGGAAAACAGATTCAAAATTTATGTAACTCAAACTTGATAGTATGAATGACACCTTGGCATTTATTGAAAACAAAATAACAGAAGGGAAAACTATCTAGCTGTGTTGGAACAACACTTAGGGAATTGGAAACTTGCATTGAACTAAAACCTATTCTATACTAAACTAACCAACAAAGAAGCTGATTAAACATAACCTTTCATCAACTTTGTGAAATAACTACCCCTCCTGACCAATAAAAGATGAATTGCAAGTTGATGACTTGCAGAAAAAACATGAAAAAAGAAAGAAAATGACCTTATTAATTGCAGAAAACTTAGAAAGACAAAGATAAATCCACTTACCATTTCAAATTGATCACAAAAACTGGCGTTTATAAATGGATAAGTGAATAAATCCTGCTATTCCAATGTTGTAACTGCATCAACCTTTTCTAGAACAATGGCACACTCTGCTCTCCTTAGCACTTTGTTAATCAAATATTTAATTGGGCATCCTATGGAAAGGATAAACCTTTTTCTCTTAATGCTTATTTCTTTATGAAAATCTACTTCTTTGTCTTGCACAATGTCAATTTTATTTGAATGAATTGGCTCAGATGTGAATGGAATGTCTTCTCCATCCACCCTATTAAGTTGGTCAAATGTTGTCAAATCTTGGCTATCTTGGATTGTACCATGACTTTGATCTTGTTTATTGTTGTTCTAAGCTAGAAAAATGAGTTGAACTTGTTGACTTTCAGTTGCTACTCCCAAGTCAACTTTGTCTTCAATTGGAACCTCATGCTTGGGTGTGAACAAGAATTTTGGTACTTCAATGGTCTCCATATTGGAAAAATATCTGATTGGACAACCTCTTGAACAAATAAAACTTGGGCTTTCCTTGCTAGCTTCCTCTCTTTGTTCTGATTTCACATGGATGTCTTGCTTCATAGCTAAGTCTAAAAGACAATTTGAATGTTCAGAAACAACAATATTACCTTCATCTTCCATAATAAGTTTCCAAGTAAGCTCCTCCTCCATAGTGAGTGGACAATCATCTTCCACTAAGGTAGCCAACAACTCATGAAAGCTATCAGCTTTTGGAAGGTTCCTAAAAACAACTCTATTTGGAAAAATAGCTTCAACCTCTGGCAAATCAAGTTCATGAGAAACCTCCTAATTTGAGAGAATGAAATCCTCTCTATCAAGACCATACTCCTCTTGCTGTTTCAACATTTGTTGAAGCTTGTGATCTTGTTGTTGTGAATCAACATGATTTTCAACCGCTTCAATCTGATCTGATTCCTTGCCATCCAACCTTGAGCAAAATTGTTTGATAATCCCTATGCAAATTTCTTCATAAAGCTCAAGATTAGCGTCTTCATTCATAATATGTTCAATGATATCAAAGTTTACATCCTGAACAATGATGTCAGGTTCAGATATATGCTCCTGTTCATGATCCAATGCTCCATTGTGAGACTGATTGTCATCAATCAGTTACTCACCACATTGTCTGATGTCTTCTTGCTATTCAATCCTTTGTTCTATAATTGGTAACACCTTATGGCTAAATGTAAAGGATTTACCTCTCCAAGTTTCTCCCAAAGGAGTAAACTGTCTGGATCAATGAGATGTTCTTCTTCTGCTTTCTTTTCATCAGAAGATTCATTCTGTTTGAAGCATAATACATTGAACCTTGTAAAATGAAGTCCTTCCTCAAAGAAAGGATTTGGAAAAGTAGCAGCTGGGTCTATTTCCTGCTGTTGAATACAAGCTTGATAAGCATGCTCTTCCTGCTAGTTTTCAATCTCAAACATCTGTCTTTGAAAGTTAGAAGCTATATCCTTGATACTGATGTCAACTCTCTGTGATTGGTTAACATTATAAAGATTTTGTTGGGATTGTTGTTGAACAAAAATAGGCTCATGTACAAACTGAGCAGGAGTGGGTGGGTGGTAGGCAAATGGGGCTTGCTGATTTTCTATTGTTGGTGGATCATTGGGGTAAAAAGTAGCAGAATATTCTGCTTGGTATGGCTGGTAAGAGGGCACGTATGCAAAATATTCATGATACGGAGGATAAAAAGACATGTTTTCATGAAATGAAGACATGCTCTTTCATTTAAGAAGCTACAAAAGCAAACTAGAACTGGCATTGTTGAAACCAGTAAATTCAAATTTGGAGTCGCTAGATATGCAAATACTACCTCTCAAAGGCTGAAAACTATTGGTTACATACCAAACCAGCAAAATACATTGAAGAATGTGTCCCACCGGGTGATAGGTTAGGGTTGGATGAGACTCTCACAGTCCCATGCTCAGATCTTTATTCTTAAGAACTTCTAGGTGACTCCTTCACCTTAACCTCTAGGTCCTATCACAGATATAGGCACCCTGGTAATACTGGCCAACCCTTCTATCAATTTTCCTCCATACTACCAAGCCATTCTTGGTGCTTTGCCACTTTCTCTCCTTGACCCTTAATTCTTCCTAAAGGCCAATTTCTCTCAACATTCAACTAGATACTTGCAGAGGTGTAGGAACGTTGTAAAAGCTTCTAGGTAATCTATCTAGGGTCCTTATTCCATCACAAAACTCCATCTACCCATCGCTTCCACTAAACCCTCTGCTAGGGTTAGGAAGGGCTACAAGCCTAGAGCCCCAATTAGGCCTCTTAATAGGGAAAAATGCAATTTTCTTCAAAACCCTCCAAAAGAACTGGTTTCTTCATTTGGGGTTTGTGATTTCCATACCCACACCTTAAAGATTCTTGAGGTTTTGAGCCTGTACATGCCGTACACTGCCCAATCATAAAATTGACCCAAAAGCTAGGGTTTGTAGGCTTTTCCAGACTGATTTCAAACTGTCAAATATTTCTCACACCAAATGGATTGGTGGAGCCTCTTCCTAATCACCAGGCCTTGCTAAGACCTCCAAATAAATTCTCCAAAAATAATTTCTCCAAGATCTAAGCACCCCTGCAAGTTATTTGTCTTTTACTCCTGGTCTTCCCTAGCCGGACCCTGCTTGGCTCGACTAGGGCAAGACAATGCTAGCAGCTCCTGAACTCACACAAGCCCTACAAGCTATCATATTTACACTAAGGGAGCCTAGTCACTATTCCCAAAGGGCCGTACAATTTGTACGGTGGGAAAGTTCTCTAGGACTCCATTTTCTCAAACTGCCTGATTCAGGCCAGAAAAAGACATGAAATAAACTATTTACAAATAAAAGATGAAAATGATTTACAAAAACAAATGGATGGCACCCTAAGCTTGAAAAATATTCAAACTACATTCTACAAACAAAATAACAGTAGGTTTACTCCATTAAAGCACAAATTGGATGCAAAAATCAAAAAACTGCCTCTCAAAACGCTGTTTCCATCAATTTTACAAGATTTCACCAAAACACTAAATCTTCCAACCTTGCTCCAGGGTCGAGTCATCCCTTAAATAGGCTCCAAAAATAGTTTAGCTTCTTGGGTCGAGCCTTTTGATGACCTAAAACAAAAGTTATAAAACCCAATGTGTTTCTCAATCTTTGGTAACTTTTGACAACTTAGCCAAAATGATGTTCTAAACCTATTTAACTCTTGAAAACTTATTTCCCAAAGATCAAAAACACCTCAAAACTCAACACACAATGGTCTACATGACCTTATGAAAACCAAAACAAAAATTAACCCTCTAGGTTTCTTCTTTACCTAAGAAACTGCCTATTGTTCCTTAGGTGCTCTTGCACCATTCTCCCCCTCTCAGCTCAAACACTAAGGATTGGAAGGAGAGATCACTGAAAAGTCAATGCCCTGCTTTTTGAATTCAGCTTCATCCACCCAAGTAGCCTCAGATTCATGCTTGTTTTTCCACTTGATGAGGTGTTCCACGTACACCTTGTGTCTTGTGGCCTTCTTCACCCTTGACTCCAAGATCTTCTCTGCCTGAGGCTTGTCCTAAGTAGGTAAAGACATGTTGTTGATGTCCTTGAAGATCTCCTTATTGTCCTGATCCAAATCCTTGACTGTCCCCTTATACTTGATCAAATCAGCAACATTGAATACTGGTGAGATTCCTAGGTTGGTAGGTAACTCCACCTTAAATGCATTTTGACCATACTTGGCCAATATCTTGCATGGACCCACTATCTTCATCTACAACTTGGTTGAAATTCCCTTCTGCAACCTTGATTTGTTAAGGTGGACCATAACATAGTCCCCTACTTGAAATTGCACATCTTTCCTTGACATATCTGCCTTTTCCTTCACTTTTTGTGTAGCCTCAGTGACTGTCCTCTTGACCTGCTCCTAAATCCCCTTCATGGTCTGATTGAAGTCTTCTGCATGTCCACTCCTTTTCTCCATAGATCCAAGGTCTCTGAGCTCACAAATGCCTCTTGGGTGCATCCCATACACAACTTCAAATGGACTCTTCCTTGTGGTCCGGTTTACACTGTCATTATAGGAATACTCAGCTTGTGAGATGACCATATCCCATGTCTGTCCATACTCCTTGGTTAGACACCTTAAAAGATTACCTAACACTCTGTTAACCACCCCTGTTTGACCATCGGTCTGAGGATGGTAAGCTGATCCAAAAGACAGGTTGGTACCCAATTTGCTCCATAGAGTCTTCCAAAAGTGACTCATGAACTTCACATCTCTGTCAGAAACAATGCTCAAAGGTAAGCCATGGATCCTTACAACCTCCTTGAAGAAAAGGTGAGCTATGTAGCTAGCATCATGAGTAGTTTTGCAGGGAATAAAATGACTCATCTTGCTAAATCTGTCTACCACAACATAAACATTGTCAAAACCAGTCTTGGTCTTAGGAAGGCCTACCACAAAATCCATGCTCACACACTCCCATGGTCTGTTAGGAATGGGCAGGGGCTGATATAAACCAGCATTGCTAGCTCCTCCCTTAGCTTTCATACACACAACACATTGTTCCACATACCTTCTAACATCTCTTGCCAACTTAGGCCAATAATAGAATCTTTGCACTAGCTCTAAAGTCTTATTTATGCCAAAATTCCCACTAAGACTGCCATTATGCTTTTCCTAAATCAGATTTTCCCTCATTGAACCTCTTGGAACACAACTAATTTTCCTTAAAGAATAACCCACTTTGCAATGTATACTATGAGTATTGACTATGGAAATGGTTCTCAAAGTTAGTACATACATTATAGGCCTCTGAAAAGTCTTCATCTTCCCCATATAGATCCTTGAAACTCTATGCCAATGCTCTTGAGTTGTATCTCTTGACTGTCAACAATCTCCTGCTCAATGCATCTGCCACCTTGTTCATTTTTCCTTTCTTATGCTTGATGGTAACAGTAAAAGCTTGGATGTATTCCATCCATTTCAAATGCCTATTACTTAACTTCTCTTGAGTGTTGATAAAGCTGAGTGCCTGATTGTCAGTAAAGACCACAAAATCCTTGGGTAGAAGGTAATGCGTCCATTTCCTAAGTGACTGAACCAAAGCATAAAGTTCCAAGTCATAGGTTGAATATTTCTTCTTTGCTTCATTTAGCTTTTCACTAAAGAAGGCTATAGGCCTTCCCTCTTGACTAAGCACTCCTCCTATTGCCACTCCACTTGCATCACATTCAATAGTGAACAACTTATCAAAACTAGGTAATAAGAGAATTGGTTGAGTTGCCACTTCTTGTTTTAGTTTTTCAAACCTTTTCTTAGCCTCTTGAGTCCACACAAACTTAGTTTTTATACCACCCTTGATTGTATCTAAGACTGGTGCACATATTCCACTAAAGTTTCTGATGAATTTCCTATAAAATTGAGCCAATCCATGAAAAATCCTTACCTCTGTCCCTGTGGTTGGTGTAGGCCAGTTTAGGATGGCTTCCACCTTGCTTGGATCCATCTTCAATGATCCTTTGGACACTACAAAACCTAGGTAGATAAGCTCTTGCTTAAAGAACTCACACTTCTCTAGATTGATTGCCAACTTCTCTTCTTGCAACCTTCTAAGAACTTGCTCCACATGTTTCAGATGCTCTTCTGTTGTCTTGCTGTATATGAGGATGTCATCAAGGTAAACTACCACAAATATACCTATAAAGTCCTTTAGCACTTCATTCATGAGCCTCATGAATGTACTATGGGCATTAGAGAGGCCAAATGGCATCACTCTCCACTCATATAACCCATCATTTGTCTTAAATGTTGTCTTCCACTCATCACCATCCTTAATTCTGATCTGATGGTATCCACTCTTAAGATCCAACTTTGTGAAGAACTGAGCACCTCCAAGACAATCCATCAAGTCTTCAATTCTAGGAATAGGGAATCTATATCTGATTGTGATTCTATTTATGGCTCTAGAATCAGTACATAACCTCCATTTACCTCCCTTTTTTGTTGCTAAAACCACTGGTACTGCACATGGGTTGATGCTCTTTTGAATCAAGCCTTGATCCAATAATTCTTGCACTGCACTTGCCTAGCTACCTCCAAATTTTGATCTGGTGTGAGTTTGTATGCTGCTTTGTTAGGTAATAAAGCTCTAGGTATGAATTCAATTTGATGACTTATGGCTCTCCTTGGTGGTAGAGTTGCAGGTGTACCATCACTAACTATACTCTTGTACTTATCAATTAATTTTTGGACTGTTTCTGGTAAGATTGTCCTTTCATCCTTTTCTTCCTCTTTGGATTGCATCATGATCACATATCCTTCATCCCCTTGATGTAGGTTGTTAAGAAACTCCTTACCACTGCTCAACATGATGTTTGGTGTCTTTGACTGTCCTTCATCTTCTTCTAACAGTGACTGCAGCTTGAAGGTCCTTCCATCCTTTTTGAATGAAATGGTATTCTCCTTCCCATCATAAATAGCACTTCTGTCATACTGCCATGGTCTGCCTAGTAGTAGATGGCATGCATCCATGGGTAACACATCACAAATTAACTTGTCTTTATATCCTCCAATGGAGAACTCCACCGTTACTTGCTCATTCACTAACACACTCTGCCCTTTGTTGAGCCATGTGACCTTATAAGGATTAGTATGAGGTGACTTCTCTAATTTTAGTTTCATTACTGCCTCCTTTGATATGATATTGTCTATTGAACCTGAATCTACTATGACCTTGCACACTTTTCCAAGTATCTTGCACCTTACTCTAAATAGAGCTCTCCTCTGTTTTGGTTCCTCTTTAACAGATTATCTGATCAAAACCCTGTTGAATATCAGATTTTCTCCTACCTCAGATTCTATATGACTGACCTCAGATGCTTTAGGACTCATGGTGTCCTCTTGTGCATAAGCCACTCTCTTTTCATTGCTTGATGAAGATGCTTTCTCCAGGCACCTATAAGCATGATGGCCTATTTGACTACAATGATAACACTTCATGTTTGCAAAATAGGAATTGCTCCTGCCTGCTCCTCTTCCTCTGTTTGAACCTCATGGGGTCCTCTTCCCCTATTAAATCCACCTCACGGAATTGTTTCACCTCCATGCTCAGTGAGTTTAGATTCTCCTTGATTTCTTTGGTCACTGCCTCTACCTTGGTAGCCACCACGCTGTCCTCTTTGATCTCTTTGATCTCTGCCTTTGCCTCTGCCCTTAGAAGTCTAATCTTGCTTCCTCTTGTTCCTTTCCTCAATCTTGATAGCCAACTGGTAACATTGATGTACAGTTTTAGGACTAAAAAGAGCCATCTCCTCTTGGATGTTCCATTTCAAGCCATTAAGATACCTAGCTTCTTGAGACTCTCATCCTCTGTCACATTAAGATCCTCTCGTAGCAAAAGTTTTGGGAAACTCCTCGGTGTAAGTGTTTACATCTTGGTCTTCGCCTTAGACTTTGCCTCTTCTTGTGCAATTGAATATCATAGTCATCATGTAGGCTTCTCTCACCTTAGCAGCCATTTCGCTTTCCAAGTTGATATAGGTTGTTTTTCCTTCTTTTCCCTCTAAATACGAATGAACTTCCACCATGTCAAGGCTGATCCTCTCAACCTTGGTTAGCAACTTCTGTATGCTTGATGAGATTCCATCACACTCAAAATGATTTTCCATGCCTTCTATCCAATCCATGACTAGGTCAGCTTCCATCTTTCCACTAAAAAGTGGTATACCTTCAAGTGCTTTCCCACTCAAAGCTTTCAATGCCTTCAAGAAATGCCCCTCCTTCAAAACAGGGTCAGGTTTAGGGGTCTTATCTTCCTCTGCAACCTCTTCCTCTTTTGGTATCCTTCCCTCAAACTGTGCACTCCTCACTGCTTGCTCAAGTTGGGCTATTCTTTCCCTTAATTGTTTATTGTCTTCTTCCTGCTCTTCAACCATCTTAGCTAGTTCTGCATTGGTCACCATGATGGAAAGAATCACTTGACTCAACCTCGGACATACAAGATTCTTTGCCAAATCTTTAACTTATATGATACCAATCTGATAGGTTAGGGTTGGATGAGGCACTCACTGCCCCATGCTCTGAGTCCTTGCTCCTAAGAACTCCTTGGTGTCTCTTACACCCTATCCTAGTGGTCTTGCCTCAGGTCTAAGTACCACTATTCCTATTGACCAACCCCACTATCAACATGTTGTCCTTCTACCAAGCCAACCTTGGTGCTTCACCATATACTCTCCATTGGCCCTTACTCTTCCCTAAAGGCCAAATAACCTCAACCTTCTACTAGATTCTTGTACAGGTGTGAAGGTGTTGTAAAAGCTTCAAGATGATCAAACTAGGGTTCTTGTTCCATCTCAAGACTCCAACTAACCATTGCTTCCACAAAATGCATTCCTAGGGTTTGAAAAGGCTACAAGCCTAGAGCCCCAATTAGGCCTCTGAACAATGATAAAATGCAATTTTCTT
>VDFB02000017.1:438854560-438938541 GCA_007258455.2 Sequoia sempervirens | reverse complement strand
TATAAAACCCAATGTGTTTCTCAATCTTTGGTAACTTTTGACAACTTAGCCAAAATGATGTTCTAAACCTATTTAACTCTTGAAAACTTATTTCCCAAAGATCAAAAACACCTCAAAACTCAACACACAATGGTCTACATGACCTTATGAAAACCAAAACAAAAATTAACCCTCTAGGTTTCTTCTTTACCTAAGAAACTGCCTATTGTTCCTTAGGTGCTCTTGCACCATTCTCCCCCTCTCAGCTCAAACACTAAGGATTGGAAGGAGAGATCACTGAAAAGTCAATGCCCTGCTTTTTGAATTCAGCTTCATCCACCCAAGTAGCCTCAGATTCATGCTTGTTCATCCACCCAAGTAGCCTTAGATTCAGGCTGAGTCTTCCACTTGATGAGGTGTTCCATGTACACCTTGTGTCTTGTGGCCTTCTTCACCCTTGACTCCAAAATCTTCTCTGCCTGAGGCTTGTCCTAAGTAGGTAAGGACATGTTGTTGATGTCCCTGAAGATCTCCTTATTGTCCTGATCCAAATCCTTGACTGTCCCCTTATACTTGATCAAATCAGCAACATTGAATACTGGTGAGATTCCTAGGTCGGTAGGTAACTCCACCTTGAATGCATTTTGACCATACTTGGCCAATATCTTGCATGGACCCACTATCTTCATCTACAACTTGGTTGAAATTCCCTTCTGCAACCTTGATTTGTTAAGGTGGACCATAACATAGTCCCCTACTTGAAATTGCACATCTTTCCTTGACATATCTGCCTTTTCCTTCACTTTTTGTGTAGCCTCAGTGACTGTCCTCTTGACCTGCTCCTAAATCCCCTTCATGGTCTGATTGAAGTCTTCTGCATGTCCACTCCTTTTCTCCATAGATCCAAGGTCTCTGAGCTCACAAATGCCTCTTGGGTGCATCCCATACACAACTTCAAATGGACTCTTCCTTGTGGTCCGGTTTACACTGTCATTATAGGAATACTCAGCTTGTGAGATGACCATATCCCATGTCTGTCCATACTCCTTGGTTAGACACCTTAAAAGATTACCTAACACTCTGTTAACCACCCCTGTTTGACCATCGGTCTGAGGATGGTAAGCTGATCCAAATGACAGGTTGGTACCCAATCTGCTCCATAGAGTCTTCCAAAAGTGACTCATGAACTTCACATCTCTGTCAGAAACAATGCTCAAAGGTAAGCCATGGATCCTTACAACCTCCTTGAAGAAAAGGTGAGCTATGTAGCTAGCATCATGAGTAGTTTTGTAGGGAATAAAATGACTCATCTTGCTAAATCTGTCTACCACAACATAAACATTGTCAAAACCAGTCTTGGTCTTAGGAAGGCCTACCACAAAATCCATGCTCACACACTCCCATGGTCTGTTAGGAATGGGCAGGGGTTGATATAAACCAGCATTGCTAGCTCCTCCCTTAGCTTTCATACACACAACACATTGTTCCACATACCTTCTAACATCTCTTGCCAACTTAGGCCAATAATAGAATCTTTGCACTAGCTCTAAAGTCTTATTGATGCCAAAATTCCCACTAAGACTGCCATTATGCTTTTCCTAAATCAGATTTTCCCTCATTGAACCTCTTGGAACACATAACTGATTTCCCTTAAACAATAACCCACTTTGCAAAGTATACAGGTTATTGAGGTCTGAAAAGAATTACATAGACCTCTGAAAAGATCCTTGAAACTCTCTATGCCAATGCTCTTGAGCTGTATCTCTTGGACTGTCAACAATCTCCTGCTCAATGCATCTGCCACCTTGTTCATTTTTCCTTTCTTATGCTTGATGGTAACAGTAAAAGCTTGGATGTATTCCATCCATTTCAAATGCCTATTACTTAACTTCTCTTGAGTGTTGATAAAGCTGAGTGCCTGATTGTCAGTAAAGACCACAAAATCCTTGGGTAGAAGGTAATGCGTCCATTTCCTAAGTGACTGAACCAAAGCATAAAGTTCCAAGTCATAGGTTGAATATTTCTTCTTTGCTTCATTTAGCTTTTCACTAAAGAAGGCTATAGGCCTTCCCTCTTGACTAAGCACTCCTCCTATTGCCACTCCACTTGCATCACATTCAATAGTGAACAACTTATCAAAACTAGGTAATAAGAGAATTGGTTGAGTTGCCACTTCTTGTTTTAGTTTTTCAAACCTTTTCTTAGCCTCTTGAGTCCACACAAACTTAGTTTTTATACCACCCTTGATTGTATCTAAGACTGGTGCACATATTCCACTAAAGTTTCTGATGAATTTCCTATAAAATTGAGCCAATCCATGAAAAATCCTTACCTCTGTCCCTGTGGTTGGTGTAGGCCAGTTTAGGATGGCTTCCACCTTGCTTGGATCCATCTTCAATGATCCTTTGGACACTACAAAACCTAGGTAGATAAGCTCTTGCTTAAAGAACTCACACTTCTCTAGATTGATTGCCAACTTCTCTTCTTGCAACCTTCTAAGAACTTGCTCCACATGTTTCAGATGCTCTTCTGTTGTCTTGCTGTATATGAGGATGTCATCAAGGTAAACTACCACAAATATACCTATAAAGTCCTTTAGCACTTCATTCATGAGCCTCATGAATGTACTATGGGCATTAGAGAGGCCAAATGGCATCACTCTCCACTCATATAACCCATCATTTGTCTTAAATGTTGTCTTCCACTCATCACCATCCTTAATTCTGATCTGATGGTATCCACTCTTAAGATCCAACTTTGTGAAGAACTGAGCACCTCCAAGACAATCCATCAAGTCTTCAATTCTAGGAATAGGGAATCTATATCTGATTGTGATTCTATTTATGGCTCTAGAATCAGTACATAACCTCCATTTACCTCCCTTTTTTGTTGCTAAAACCACTGGTACTGCACATGGGTTGATGCTCTTTTGAATCAAGCCTTGATCCAATAATTCTTGCACTGCACTTGCCTAGCTACCTCCAAATTTTGATCTGGTGTGAGTTTGTATGCTGCTTTGTTAGGTAATAAAGCTCTAGGTATGAATTCAATTTGATGACTTATGGCTCTCCTTGGTGGTAGAGTTGCAGGTGTACCATCACTAACTATACTCTTGTACTTATCAATTAATTTTTGGACTGTTTCTGGTAAGATTGTCCTTTCATCCTTTTCTTCCTCTTTGGATTGCATCATGATCACATATCCTTCATCCCCTTGATGTAGGTTGTTAAGAAACTCCTTACCACTGCTCAACATGATGTTTGGTGTCTTTGACTGTCCTTCATCTTCTTCTAACAGTGACTGCAGCTTGAAGGTCCTTCCATCCTTTTTGAATGAAATGGTATTCTCCTTCCCATCATAAATAGCACTTCTGTCATACTGCCATGGTCTGCCTAGTAGTAGATGGCATGCATCCATGGGTAACACATCACAAATTAACTTGTCTTTATATCCTCCAATGGAGAACTCCACCGTTACTTGCTCATTCACTAACACACTCTGCCCTTTGTTGAGCCATGTGACCTTATAAGGATTAGTATGAGGTGACTTCTCTAATTTTAGTTTCATTACTGCCTCCTTTGATATGATATTGTCTATTGAACCTGAATCTACTATGACCTTGCACACTTTTCCAAGTATCTTGCACCTTACTCTAAATAGAGCTCTCCTCTGTTTTGGTTCCTCTTTAACAGATTATCTGATCAAAACCCTGTTGAATATCAGATTTTCTCCTACCTCAGATTCTATATGACTGACCTCAGATGCTTTAGGACTCATGGTGTCCTCTTGTGCATAAGCCACTCTCTTTTCATTGCTTGATGAAGATGCTTTCTCCAGGCACCTATAAGCATGATGGCCTATTTGACTACAATGATAACACTTCATGTTTGCAAAATAGGAATTGCTCCTGCCTGCTCCTCTTCCTCTGTTTGAACCTCCTTGAGGTCCTCTTCCTCTGTTAAATCCACCTCTAGAAAATGTTTCTCCTCCATTCTCAGTGAGTTTAGATTCTCCTTAGTTTCTTTGGTCATTGCCTCTACCTTGGTAACCACCACGCTGTCCTCTTTGATCTCTTTGATCTCTGCCTTTGCCTCTGCCCTTAGAAGCCTGATCTTGCTTCCTCTTGGTCCTTTCCTCAATCTTGATAGCCAACTGATAACATTGGTGTACTGTCTTGGGACTTAGTAGAGCCATCTCCTCTTGAATGTTCCATTTCAAGCCATTAAGGTACCTAGCCACCTTGAGACTCTCATCCTCAGTCACATTAGACCTCATACAAAGCTTTGAAACTCTTCAGTGTAAGTGTTTACATCTTGGTATTTTTGCCTTAGACTTTGCCTCTTCTTGTGTAGTTGAATCTCATAGTCATCTGGCATGTACGCTTCCTTCACCTTAGCAACCATTCCTTTCCAAGTTGATATGGATTGTTTGCCTTCTTTTTCACTTTCTGTCTGAATGAACTTCCACCATGTCAAGGTTGATCCTCTCAATCTTGACTTAGCAACCTTCACCTTCTGTGCTTCAGTGACTCCATCACACTCAAAATGATTTTCCATGCCTTCTATCCAGTCCATGACTAAATGAGGTTCCATTTTTCCACTAAAAAATGGTAGGCCTTCAAGTGCTTTCCCACTCAAAGCTTTCAATGCCTTCAAGAAAGGATCCTCCTTCAAAACAGGGTCAGGTGCAGGGGTCTTATCTTCCTCTGCAACCTCTTCTTCCTTTGGTATTCTTCCTTCAAACTGTGCACTCCTCACTGCTTGCTCAAGTTGGGCTATTCTTTCCCTTAATTGTTTATTGTCTTCTTCTTGCTCTTCAACCATCTTGGCTAGTTCTGCATTTGTCACCATGGTGGAAGAATCACTAGACTCAAGGTCTGACATACAAGATTCTTTCCCAAATCTTTAACTTGCTATGATACCAATCTGATAGGTTAGGGTTGGATGAGACTCTCACAGTCCCATGCTCAGATCTTTGTTCTTAAGAACTTCTAGGTGACTCCTTCACCTTAACCTCTAGGTCCTATCACAGATATAGGCACCTTGGTAATACTGGCCAACCCTTCTATCAATATTCCTCCATACTACCAAGCCATTCTTGGTGCTTTGCCACTTTCTCTCCTTGACCCTTAATTCTTCCTAAAGGCCAATTTCTCTCAACATTCAACTAGATACTTGCAGAGGTGTAGGAACATTGTAAAAGCTTCTAGGTAATTTTTCTAGGGTCCTTATGCCATCACAAAACTCCATCTACCCATCACTTCCACTAAACCCTCTACTAGGGTTAGGAAGGGCTACAAGCCTAGAGCCCCAATTATGCCTCTTAACAAGGAAAAATGCAATTTTATTCAAAACCCTCCAAAAGACCTGGTTTCTTCATTTGGGGTTTGTGATTCCCATACCCACACCTTAAATATTCTTGAGGTTTTGAGCTTGTACAGGCCGTACACTGCCCAATCATAAAATTTACCCAAAAGCTAGGGTTTGTAGGCTTTTCTAGACTGATTTCAGACTATCAAATATTTCTCACACCAAATGGATTGGTGGAGCCTCTTCCTGATCACCAAGCCTTGCTAAGACCTCCAAATAAATTCTACAAAAATAATTTCTCCAAGATCTAAGCACCCCTGCAAGTTATTTGTCTTTTACTCCTGGTCTTCCCTAGCCAGACCCTGCCTGGCTCGCCTAGGGAAAGACAATACTAGCAGCTCCTAAACTCACACAAGCCATACAAGCTATCATATTTACACTAAGGGAGCCTAGTCACTATTCCCAAAGGGCCGTACAATTTGTACGGTGGGAAAGTGCTCTAGGACTCCATTTTCTCAAACTGCCTGATTCAGGCCAGAAAAAGACAGGAAATAAACTATTTACAAATAAAAGATGAAAATGATTTACAAAAACAAATGGATGGCACCCTAATCTTGCACAATATTCACACTACATTCTACAAACAAAATAATAGTAGGTTTACTCCATTAAAGCACAAATTGGATGCAAAAATTAGAAAACTACCTCTCAGAACGCTATTTCCATCAATTTTACAAGATTTCACAGAAACACTAAATCTTCCAACCTTGCTCTAGGGTCGAGTCATCCCTTAAATAGGCTCCAAAAATAGTTTAGCTTCTTGGGTTGAGCCTTTTGATGACCTAAAACAAAATTTATAAAACCCAATGTGTTTTTCAATCTTTGGCAACTTTTGACAACTTAGCCAAAATGATGTTCTAAACCTATTTAACTCTTGACAACCTCTTTCCCAAAGATCAAAAACACCTCAAAACTCAACACACAATGGTCTACATGAACTTATGAAAACCAAAACAAAAATTAACCCTCTAGGTTTCTTCTTTACCTAAGAAACTGCCTGTTGTTCCTTAGGTGCTCTTGCACCACCGGGCGTGCCAAAATTGTTAACTACTGAAATTGCACCCTATTGAATATGAAATTCAATACTTCAATGTAACATGGGAAGACCTCTAAAGCTATGGGTTACTTGTAGTCTGAGGTCAACCTTTGGAGAAGGTCGACTTCCTATTGGTATCACCTATTCTATTATTTTTGGAAAAGGAAAAGGGAGAAGGAATGCTTGAAATGAAACCTAACTCTACAACGATACACCAAATTTACTAAGAAGACATATAATATAGTTCACACATACAGTTTTAGTCAATGACAAAAGCTTTGTCATACACAACTCAATCACATAAGTTTTCTGCATAAAAATTTCATGAAAAGGTTCATATGGATACACTCCTACAAGGAAGAAAGACTTCACAACTAGAAAATGTTGCATTTTAAACACATCTCACAACCTGAAAAAATACATATTGCTATGCAGAATGGTGCTAGAATAAGACAAAACTATAAGGAATAAAATTGTTTCACAAGAAGTTTCATCAATTATATAAATGCACACATTTAACAAAGAGATTGAAAAGGTAAAGTGCTTATACTCATTGATTTCAAAGGTGAAACACTGATATACATGCCTATCATGAGCTACAAAACATAATCTCTCTTCTACAAAGGACTCCAAAAGTCATGACATAAAAGTATCAAGTAAGAACTAATTACAATGAATCACATAAGTGATTATATCCAACAACTCCCCATCAAGATCCACCAAAACAGGATCTAGAAGCTCCATTTTCGTAAGCCTTTAAAAAGCCTAAAATATAGCATGTCAATCTACTCCAAAAGGCTATAATATGTATGAAAAATTCAAGCTTGACTGTGTCAAATATGATGACACATCAAACTACCCCCTAAAATCTCTCATTTTCTCCAAAAGAAAAATAAATGCTCCTATTTCTCCTCCATATGTTTTCTAACTTCTCTCAACATTCCTAGATGCTCTCCATATGTTTTCAAAATTATAAAGTGAAACAAAGCCTTCACTTCTCTTTAGCATACGTTGAAAATTTTAAACATTGCTATTTTTTTCTCTGCATTAAAATAGCATTTATACTTCAAGTGATTTATAAATATCACTTAAAGCAAAAAGCTTTACACTTCAAGATTGCAAAAAAATAATAAAAAATATTAAATTAAATATATGAAAAGTAAAGAAAAGAAAATAGCAGTCACAAGGACTTTGTGTGACAAGTATAATTTCATAGCTTAAGGCATGAAATATTAACTCCATTCCACAGGCTCAATTAATTCATATTGCATTTTATACTTGGGAAAAAATTCCCATCATTGATCGATCTCCACTTAACTTAGGGTAAAAAATCCTAAATCAAAAGAAAAAGGGAAAAATACCACTTTGCTTCATTGTATGAAACTTCTTGAAGAAGTTGTGGCCGCCAGGATTCTTATGGAGATTTTCTGCAACTTCATGGCGAATCTTGAGCTATATGAAAGTATTTTTGTGATCTTCCTCATAGATATACACTGGTAAGCACTCTTATGATTTAGTTGAGGAAACTGGAGATTTCCATCTATTCTATGGCCACAACCTTGCACTATTTCTTGGCCATTTTACTATTTCTTTTTCATGACTATTCCTGTTGATTTTTATTTCTTTTGGCAGTGAGTTTATGATCATTTTCTTAGACAATTTGAGGGAGAAAACCTAATTACAAAGGCACAAGGCTGGTCGACCAAAAATTTTAGGTAAAATATTTTAAGTCAGGATTTTTGAGCTACTTTATTTCTCTATTCCTTAGTCATCTGGCACAAAACCCATAAGGTTTTTCTTCTATCGGCTTTTAAAAAACTCTTTATGTGTTTTTCCTATACCTTTATCATGGCCATTTGTAGGATCTTGTATTGGAAATACATCACCTCTACATAACTTCTATTCTCATTGTTTTGTGAAATCTTTCATGCATTTTCTTGAAAATAAACTTTCTCTCTTCAAAAAATATGAAGCTTATAGAAAACCCCAAGTCGCGGGTTTCTTCATTTTGACTATGGTTGTCCTTATCTATCATATGAAATCGATATCATGCTTCGTATCATGTTCTACAAGCTTTTATACTTGTTCTCTATATTTGAAACCATAGGATGAGGCATCAACCTATTTGCACTCTGGGTTTTATTATCTCAGTTTTTTCCAAAATGAAAATGCTTTCATTTTTGCTGTAAATAATGATTTTTTTTCTATATAAGCTTAATGGCTTTCATGGGTATCCTTTTTTCCTTGTGATATTGTGTAATAGTTACCAGCAGTGTTATAATATGAATGGAGTTTGAAGAGAGGGAGGATAGTTGAAACAAGAACTATCTTAGTTAACATTTCACACGAAAATGTTATTCTCTTGATTATTACTGTTACTTGCAAGACTGTCTTTTTGAAGCTTAAAAACACTTTTATTTCTATAGATTGTAATCAATAACCTTTTCCATTGATGATTCTATCAACACAAGAACTTTATAATGCTATCATTGTCATCTCGAAACACTTTTCTGCCCTTGATCATTTTCATTTTTTTGTCTTCATTCTTCACCAATTGGATTGTCATTGTCATTTGATCTTATTCTGCATTGTTGTCCTCCAAACTATTTTTGCGTATTACTTTTTTCAATTAAAGGAAGTATCTGTCCCATGTCATGACCAAAGGGCTATTATTATACATAGGATTGTTATTTCTGAAGCCTTATTGATGACTATCACACAATATACAAAGACAAGCCCTCCCTCATGCATTGCTTACAGTCACCTTTAATATTCCACAGTCCTCTAGCAATATTCAAAACTGCTTCCTTAAATTCACTAACCCTCCAAAGGTTGACAATCCTCTTTTGGCTTCATAGCTTTAGCCAATCCTTTTGTACATATGTTTCTTAATCACTGTGAAGGTAATATATTAACAAGTTTGTTGTAATATATTTGTCCATTAAACAACTTTCCATATCTCTATTATGGCACATTGCCAAACTATTACTTACAGTACCTTATACTTCTTGAGATGGTTGCACCCTATCACATGATTATGGAAACTTATTGTCATGAAACCTCATTTCATTATCAATCTGATTTTTTAGGTAACTATCATATGTTCTTTTGACTGTCCCAGTTGTATCTTGTGGTAACTTGCATTCTATTTGCTAATGTACTATAAATTATCTCTGTTCATGCAAATTATGCCTTTGAAAAAGGTTGCATCTATTTGTTCAAGCTCCATCACAAGGATAAATTTATCCTTTAAATATTAGATGGAAAACTCTCAAAGACATCAATGGAGCTGCTGCTTTTTGATTACAAAATAGTGATATCATTGATTCTTTGATTACGATATCATATTTTCCGTCCTTATAGGATTATTATAACTTCATGATAGACCTTTGCTCCTATTGTAGCATCCTTTTGAAGCCAAGACATACACTACATTGCTTCACATAATGAAGGTTAATAAGGCATATTATTTGATAGCACTGTATTTTCCTTTGTAAGCACTTAGTCAATAGTTGTGTATTAATCCTACATCACAAGTTATTCTTTTAATGATGACATCATACACCAATAATTTGTAACAACATAATTTAGAAACAAAGCTCATCAGCATGATAGCTTATTCAGAATCCAAACCTTGAAGACTTGATATCCACATTCTTAAGCATTCTGTTTCAATACAATGATATTGTGTATATCCTTCATGCCTTTACAGAGCCAGTATATATCAGTTATGACTGTGACTAAAAGATCATTATCATGAGTAATGTATGCTTGCTTGAGTAAATCATAAGGAAAAGAAAAATTTCCATGCTCAAATTAAAGTACAATAATGCAGCATGTTGGGCTCAACCCTCGTGGGAGCCACATTTTAACTATTTCATGAAGAGAGGGAGGATAGTTGAAACAAGAACTATCTTAGTTAACGTTTCACAAGAAAATGTTATTCTCTTGATTATTATTGTTACTTGAAAGACTATATTTTCTAAGCTTAAAAACACTTTTATTTCTATAGATTGTAATCAATAACCTTTGCCATTGATGATTCTATCAACACAAGAAATTTATAATCCTGCCATTGTCATCTCGTAACACTTGTCTGCCCTTGATCATTTTCATTGTTTTGTCTTCATTCTTCACCAATCGGATTGTCATTGTCATTTGATCTTATTCTGTATTGTTGTCCTCCAAACTACTTTTGCTTATTACTTTTGTTAATTAAAGGAAGTATTCATCCCATGTCATGACGAAAGGGCTATTATTATACAAAGGATTGTTATTTTTGAAGCTTTATTCACTAACTCATTTGACTGCAAAATCCAACAAAAAATTCTGACGAAAGATATATAATTTGATGTATTGTCAGGTACTTGTGATATTTGATGTGTTATTTTCAATTTTTTTAAATTTTATCCCTGACGTTCGTTGAAATTTTGACAAACATGCAAAATAAAAAAATCAAATTGTGGCCAACATAAATAAAAGTGAGTTTGCCTATTTATTGCGATAGTGTTTTGCTATACTTGATAACTTTCTTTACTTGCAAATTTGCTATACTTGCAACAGTTTGTGGAGAACTAAGGACAATTTTCTTGGGAGAAATCAGAAAAAAATCAAGAAGATATCTCCAAGTTGAGAGTAGTTATTGTCTTTTTCTAGAATTCATTTGTGAAGTCAAATTTGTACTCTCAGTTTTGAAAATCATAATTTAAGGAAACATCTCATCAGATTTCATTTTTAGACTTGTGCATTTTCAGAATTTCATTTCCAGATTTTGTCATGCAAGTTCAATATTCTTATTTTAGGATTCTAACGGTTGGAAATCATAGTAAAATCATAATTTAATAAGTTTTGGAATTAGTATTTTAAAGTGTTTTTTGGGTTCATTAACTTCAGACTATCTTCTCTTTTTTAGGGGTGGTTGCATGCCGAATTTTTTTGGTGCAAAATATCAGAATTATTAGATTTTGTTACCTATCTATGATTAAAAATTATTGGATTTTGAGTTTGATATTTTTTGAAGATCTAAATATTCAAGCTTGGTAAAGAAAAATCATGTCAGATAATATTATTGCAGAACAAAATGAACAAACAATTGCTAGAATGTGGGCTAGATTGAAAAGAAAGGGTGATGGGAAATGTTATTGTCCTTGCAATAATTGCAGGGCTTAAAGACGAAGACTTTTAATCACAACAGTTGAGAAATATTCTAGGAAGCATGGTCACGTTGAAGGGGGGCATGATTATCGTCCATTGGTAAGTTGTTCATTATATGTCTTTATATTGATTGAATTTGTAAATGTTTATATCGTTTTAACATTTATATATATATATAAAATATTTTGATCATGATCATGGTTTATTTGTGTCCATCATTATTATAAAGGTGGGGCGCCCTAGGGAACAAGATACAAATTTTCATGCCCCGAAGAATGTGGTTTTGCAAGCGGAAGAACATGGAGCTGTGAATATCGAAGATGATGTTAATGATCCTATGGAAGAAGATGATCATGTGCCAGAAAACATAGTTGAAGATGATGGTACAAATACATTAATCCATGACACATTTAGTGGCGCAACTGATCATGATGATCGAGATGACTTTGATGATGTTCATGAATTACTTGTACTTGAGAAGGCACACGAGCCCTTTTATGAAGGCTCTGAAATAACTCTTCTCTCTACTATATTGTTGCGAGTGAGCTTGAAGGTTATGAATGGTTTATCCAACATAACAATCTCACGGATGTTAAGGTATGCCATATATGTCATCTTTTTTCATCTATTTTAATTGTTGTTAGTTCATCACTAGTAAATAAATGATGACATATGTACCATTAATATTCTTTATATTAAAAAAATATTTTTTTGTTGTAGATTGATAGGTGAAAGATTTATCTGCCATTATGAAAGATATTGGAATGGAGTATCAAGCAATAGATGCATGCCCCAATGATCATATTATATATCATAAACAACATGAATTTACAACATAATTCCCAAAATGTCATATCAGTAGATATCAAATAGATCAACTAACAAAAAAGGTGCCTCACAAAGTTCTTCGTTATATTCCCATTATTCCACGTATGCAATGATTATCTAGGTTTGAAAGCTTAGCGCAATTTATTGATTACCATGCACGAAATAGAAGTGGAGATGACATTCTTTGAATTCCTGCGAATGGTTATGCATTTAGGGACATGGAGGAAAAATGACCACACTTTAACGAAGAACCTCATAATCTTAAGCTTTCATTGGTAGCGGATGGTGTCAATCCATTTGGAGAGATGAGATCTATTTACTCGGTGTAACTTGTTTTTGTTATCAACAATAACATTCCTCCATGGATGTCAATAAAGAGGGAGCACATAATGTTGGAAATGATTGTTCCAGGTATTTGTTTACATCAATTTTCTTTAACGTAGTAGCATCTCATTTGTCTTATTTGTTGCATAATGACTTAATTTTTTTTCATTTAAGAGTCATGTACATTAATTTATATATATTGCAGTAAAATGGTTATAATAATTATGTAATGTTTATGTTCATTCAACTAGGTAAGTACCAAGTTAAAGATATGAATGTATATATCGAGCCTCTTATCGACGAGTTACTAAAGTTATGGAATGGCGTCACTATGTATGACGTCTCTCAACCAATAGAACAAATGACAACATGCATATTTTTTAAATAATCTATTCATTATATATAATTATAAAAATTGACATATTTAATCCAATTATATATGATCTTGCAGGTCTTCAAACAAAGAAAAATTTGCATGTCTAATTTGTGGTCCAAAGATGAAATCTCATCATTCAACAAGTTTAGGAAAGCAGGTGTTTGATGAGTATAGGCACTTCCTCCATATAAATCATAAGTATCGAGCTACTAAAAAACATCTTTTCAATGGGAAAGAAGAGACTACATCAAAACCACAAAGAATGACACCTCGCCTATGGAAGTTGAAATATAATAGAATTAATTGTCAAGGTTATACATCAGATCAAATTGTTTATCTATCATATATGATATGTTTGGAATTTATATTTTTATATTGTGTTTTGTTTACTCATGCTATAATTGACAATGATTGTCATTGTTAATTTGTTTAACTTATATGCTTTATGAAGGTCGTCAAGGAATTAATGGCCAACTTCCACAAGGAATGAAGAGTTATCCCAGACAATTTAGTAGGTTGCCCTACTATGAGCAACTGAAAATTGTGCATTTGTTTGATACAATGCATATCAGAAAGAATATAATATAAACGTTATGGAAAATATTGGATGGAAGGCATTACAAAGTAAAAATTGTCAAAATTTGTAGTGACATTCAGAAAGCCAATCATGTAATGAAAAATGTCATTCAATTAAATAGCGATGGAGACCAAATTAATATAAGCACCCTTCCTTGGTTATTAACGGAGCAGCAAAACAATGCTATGAAAGAAGTCATAGGAAAAATTCAATTTCCCACAGATTTGTTTGCGAACATAAACAATATCATAACAAAGAAAGGTGAATTTGGGTCAGGGATGGAAACGCATGATTGGCATACCTTCATTAAGGTAATTATTCTGGTATATTATATATATATTTGTATATTGCAAGTACTTTTCAATGTATTATGTTTATACTTTTGGAAAAATAATTAAAAGATCATTTTATAATTGTTGCGGTACATTCTACCTCTATCTCTCCTAGACAACCGACAACAATGTCAAGCAAGTTATATATGATCTTGGAAAATACATGAGGTAAGTAGCGATATTTGTTCAATTCATTGTATAGATCTTATAATTTCTATTTGTTTTACTTGTTATGTAATATATTGTATATTGTTGTTAAATCTCGTTAATATATTTGTGCCTTGAATCACTTGTAGATGGCTGTCATCTAAAAAAATCCATAAAGAAGATATAAATTATTGGAAGAGAAAAATTCCTCATCTAATGTGTGAAATGCAAAAGTGTTTACCTTCGACATTTTTCAATGCACAAAAACACTACCTCATACACCAAGTTGAGGAGATTGAATTGTGTGGACCTGTACACACAAGGTCAATGTGGATGGTTGAGAGGAACTTAAAATTTTTGAAGGCTTTGGTTAGAAAAATATCACATCTTGAGGGTTCTATGGTGGAGGGATATATGGTATACCAGACCATGGTGTACATTACTGAATATCTTCCTAAGTTTGCAACAAAAATCCATGTAGATCACAATTAGGATCCCAGCTCCATTAACAAATTTTAAGGGGAGTACCTGATGGGGAAAGGTAGATTGAGTAAAATGAGAGGTAATTATAATACATTTTACATTTGGTTTTTATGTATATTGTACTTATTTAATTATTAATCTTCAATATACAACAATTATAAATTAAGGTTGTATACCATGGTAATTAACTAATTGATGTAGACCTAGGAGGCTCAACTCAACCAACCTATCAACCTACCTTTAAGAGGCTTCTAAAAAATTTAGAATGACCACTTTAAAAAATCCAAACAACTCTCAAATCCTGATAAACAACAGAAGTCAAATTTCACACTTTGACTCCTTGAATCCTTGTAACAGTGCAAACCTAGTTTTTCCCAATAACCCAAAAATTTCCAAAAACACCAAACAAAATATTGATGGTTTTAGACACCCATTTTGGTGTTATTAAACATACTTCAAGGGAAAGTACAAGTCCTTTGAACCAAATCACCAAAATCACCCTTTCTAGGTTGTGTTGATTAGGCTGATTGGGCCTATTTTACAAAGCAACTAGTCTTTAAACTTGTCATATTCCCATGAAATATTGGGGTATAAATTTTTATGCCTCCAAACTTCCAAATTCACAAAAATATTCCACTTGTACGGCCAAATTCTTGCCAAACCTAAAAACCCTTGTTTTAGGCCAAAATCATGAGGGTTTATTGAATCTCCTACTTGCATGACCTCCCAGACCTCAAAACCAACTCAGACACAACCCATTAGGTCTGCACATGGGTAAAAATTCATAAAATCAGATCTCCCATACATATTTTGTTGAAACCTAGGCTTGAACCTCTCATTTCACATGCTTTTCTTCACAAAACTCTTGAGGACAACAGCTATACCTTCTTTATTTCTCATCCTATGCCCTATTCAAGATCTTGTATTTTGAATCCTCAACCATCAACAACCTTTACAATGATCACTTTATGCCTTTTAAAGGCCTTTACACCTCAACTACTGAACAACCACCTCTACAACTGACTTTTTAATCTTTTATGATCACATGAAACATAAAACACACTAATTTCAAGGTTGTTAACATCACTATTGAAATGTTTTAATTTTTTGAACTTTCAAATGTATTGATACAGTTGGTCGAGAGTGGGATGCACTACATTTGTACGTCACAAACAATCTTGATTGGATGACGGTATGGATTGAATGATGTCAACAATCTGGTCGCACATTAACATGGGAAGGTGTGGCTTCATTGGTTAAAGAAGCTCATCGTAATGGAGATTCTAATGTTACACCAAGGGAAATTGATTTAGCATATGGTTTAAGAGATAAATAGGTACATATAAATATATTAATCACCCATATTATTTAATTATTTTCAATTCTATTGATGTATATATATGTTGAGATTTTTTTCTTTGCATACATTCCAAGAATAAATATGTTTATCAACTTACGATATTGCAATAATTTTTACATGTTTGACATATTGCAAGTGAAACACCACAAGGCTATGTGGTGCAATGGTCATAAATTTTGAATAAAAATTTGGATGACACTGAAGAAAAAACTTGTGATTAAGGATAACTATAGTCTTTAAGTGACTAATGTTTCATCTAGAAGTGACATACATCCAAAAAGTCTCAAAAATTGATACTATGGGATTTTGATGATATACTTGAGTGTGAATTTAAGTCCTTCAAATTAGTTATTTTCATCGTATGGTACAAGCTATGATTGAATGAAAATGATCCTGAGAGAACTATTATTGAACATGATAATGGATTTACCATGGTTAATACAAGGTTGATCGAGCGAGCTGGAAATGAGCCCTATGTTCTTCCAAGCCAATGTGAGCAGGTATTTTACTCAGAGGTTCCAAGTAAACTGGTTGGTCATTTGTTGTTAGACATGATCCAAGAGGAAGGCTAGTAAAGTATAATGTGGTGGAAGAAGAAGATACCGAAGAACTAGAAGATGATGTAGATGATGATCAAGATCAACAGTTAGTTGATGATGTGCCTGACGAAGATGTCGAAGAAGAGGAACTAGAACATGATGATGTAGGAGTTAATGTTCATGAAGATGATATCTGTGTGGATGATGACATTATCGAAATTGATATCAATGACAATGATGATGATATGACCAATCCTTACAATGTCGAATCTAGATCGGATGATACAAACAAAGAGTTGGATGAATAAGAAGATGAATGACAATAAAATGTATGAGTTATGTGATTATATTATCTATTTGATATTAATTTCTTGATAGAATTATACTTGACTTATGTGGTTACATAATTAATTCATGATGTTTTTAATTTTTATGCCATTACATAATTAATTCATGATGTACTTTTTAATGTTTAATTTTAATTCATGATGTTACAACTATTGTAGCTCTCCTATGATCATAATGAATAGTGTTTTCGGAAATTTCATGAAAGATGACACATTGATCATAGTAGTGAAATAATTGCAAAGTTGTTTAGATTTTTTAGACCAATCACCCTTCGCAATGTCATTTTTAGGATCATCTCCAATTTGATTACTAGGACACATAAGGTAGGATTTGATTGGCTTATCTTGGAGGAACATTGTGGCTTTGTGTAATGTGAGAAAATTTTGGATGGGGTAGTTGCTATTGCTAAGGTGGATCACTCCTTTCTATGAAGGCCATACACTTATGATTGGGTCAAGTGTTCTTTTCTTTAGAAAATTCCTATTTCCTTTTTGATAGGTTATGATTTGATTAGATGGGTTATGAAGCACTTATTTCAAGTAATTTATGTCTATTTTAATTTGTAATTTATTAAATTCAAACACATCCAAAATTATGTCCCTTGCTTTAATTGATTATTACGTTATTTAATTATTAACTCAAATGACACCTCCAATTTAACTATATATATCTAATTGAATATATCTAATGTGATGAACACTTTTAGATCAAATTTAGTAATTAACTCAAACAATTTTTCCAATTTAACTAACATCTTTTAAGATATTAAACAAATATGATTTATGAAAGAAGTATATTGGTGTGAAATTAAATATGATTTGTATTCCAATGTAAAAACTACAAAGAATGGAAACAATTCTTTCAACACGTAAACTATTATGTAGTAGTCAATTAAAATGAAAAAGCTTACTCTATATTAGTTAGGATACACAACTAGGAAAATGATCTAAATAGTCTAATAATTTGACCATTAGCATATAAAAATTTCTATAGTGTTGTAGATCTCTTCCATTTCAAAAACACAAAACAATATTAGGTAGATAATCAAACATCTTTCATTTCTATAATGACTTATTTATCCTAGAGGAACTAAGTATATAGTATACAAATAAAACCAACAAACCCACAACTACCCCTATTTTGAAGGAGTTTAGTTTTCTCCCCTTCCTGATCTCCCTAATATTGTCTAATTATTTTAAAGAGACCAAGGGGAATAACACAACTTTATTCAACCCACTAAATAGCTTGGTTAATGAAACTTGACAAAAGCATTAAAAAAATTGCTACATTTGGCATTTCATGTGGAATGAAGAGTGGTGACAATAATCTACTTGTAGTTTAATAAAACACTATTTTTAGAAGGCTTGACATTAGAGAGATAGAGAAGAGGGGGAGAGAGGGAGAGATAGGTTGAAGAGGAATATAGAGAAGAGAGGGATATAGATAGGTAGAAAAGGGAGAGAAAGAAGAGGGGGATAGGGAGAGCAATATGTAGAAAGGGAGAGAGAGAAGAAGATAGGGGAGAGAGGGATAGATAGGTTGAAAAGGAAGAGAGATAAGAGAGGGAGATAGATAGGTAGAAAAGGGAGAAAAATAAGAGGGGGAGAGGGAGAGCGATATGTAGAAAGGGAGAGAGAGAAGAAGATAGGGGAGAGAGGGAGAGATAGGTTGAAGAGGAAGAGAGAGAAGAGAGGGAGATAGGATAGGCAGAAAAGGGAGAGAAAGAAGGAGAGGGAGTGTGATATGTAGAAAGGAGAGAGAGAGAAGAAGATAGGGAGAGGAGAGATAGGATCAATATATATAGAGGGAGGGAGAGACATAGAAAGCAAGATATAGAGAGATAGAGGGAAGGGTGAAAGTATAGAGAGATAGAGATATATGGGAAGAGAAAGAGAGAGAGATAGAGATATATGGAAGAGAGAGAGATGGAGATATATGAAAGAGAAAGGAAGAGAGGTGGAGATAGAGAGTTGATGATAGTGGGATAGGGAGGGAGAGAGGTGAGAGATAGAGAGAGAGAGATAGAGAGGGGAGGAAGAGAAATGGATATAGATAGGTAGAGGAGGAGAGATAGAGAAGAGGGGGATAGAGGGAGAGATAGGTTGAAGAGGAAAAGAGAAGAGAGGGAGATAGATAGGTAGAAAAGGGAGAGAAAGAAGAGAGGGAGAGGGGAGATACTCAATATATATAGAGGGAGAGGGAGAGACAGAGCAAGGATATAGAGAGATAGAGGGGGATGGGTGGAAAGAGAGAGAGCAGAGATATAAGGGAAAAAGGAGAGACTAAGATATATGGAAAGAGAAAGGAAGAGAGGTGAGATGGAGAGCCCATGGATAGTATATAGGAGGAGAGATGGTGAGAGATAGAGAGGGGATAGAGAGGGAGGGAGAAAGGGATATAGATAGGTAAAAGGAGAGATAGATAAGAGGGGAGAGGGAGAGATAGGCTGAAGAGGAAGAGGGAGAAGAGAGGGAGATAGATGGGAAAAGGGAGAGAAAGAAGAGGGGGAGAGGGAGATCGATATGTAGAAAGGGAGAGAGAGAAGAAGATAGGGGAGAGAGGGGGAGATATAATATATATAGAGGGAGAGGGAGAGACATAGAAAGGGGGTGATATAGAGAGATAGAGGGGGATGGTGAAAGAGAGAGAGATAGAGATATATGGGAAGAGAAAGAGAGATGGAGATATATGGCAAGAGAAAGGAAGAAGGTGGAGGGAGAGATGGACTGAGAGTAGGAGAGATGGACTGAATAGAGAGAAAGGGGCGAGAGGGAGAGATAGCTCAATAGATAGAGGGGGGAAGAGGGAGTGACATAGATAGTGGGAGATATAGAGAGATAGAGAGCGATAAGGAGATATATCAATCGCCCTCCCTATATCTCTATCTATTCATCCTTATCTCTTTATCTCTCTACCTCTCTCTATCATATCTTTAATCAAATGATATGCTATATATATTGTGTCGTTGGAAAACAAGTTTCAACTGTCATTTAATGGTAAACTAGCTGTAGTGTAATGGTAAAATCCGCTAAAATATCAGGTATTATATATACTATTATATAATAAAAAATATAATTATATTATATATAATTTAATCTAATATTACTATTATATATATTATATTAATTATAATTTGTATTATATAAAATATACTTATTATTAATTATTAATTATAATAATTTTATATGTATTTAATAATTTTGTTAAAGAATATAATATATAATTATAATAAGTTGAATAATTATATAATTTATTATGTAAATATAGCTAATATATACTTAACTATATTGTAGAATAAAAAAAATAGCTAAATGGTGCCAAAATTTTCAATTTAATTAACATACTCTAAAACCTAGCTCGTCAAATTGGAGAAGTGAAAGGTCAATACCAGTGCTGAGGAATAGAGGAAGAGTTTCGATTAGGAGTGAAAACAAGGTCCATACCAGCGCCAAGGAAGAGATTGGATTAAAACAAGGTCAATACCAACGCCGATGAAGAGTTTGGAGGAGTGAAAACAAGAAAAATACTAGCGCCGAGGAAGAGTTTGGAGGAGTGAAAACAAGGTCAATACCAATGCCAGGGACGAGGTTGAGCACACTTAGGGAAAATCCATGACCAAGGGACAATGAGTACTGTAAATTTGGCACCCCCATTCTCTTTAACTTGCATTTTTCATGCCTAGTTTCCAATTTAGATGCAATCTTTACGCATGCATAATAGGGATAATAGGAGCTTCATGCCTCGAACAAGGGTTTCAAATTCGCCTCAAACATTCAATGGGAGTAAATGTGGATCGACCTCTATGATATTGCACTCAAGTTTTGCACCTAGAGAATGCACGCACAAAGATCATGAAAACATATTAACACACAGGATCACATAAGCAAAGAGATTCATGCTAAGAAAAAAAAGAACCTTAGATAAAAGCACATGGTTCAAAAATGATATGCATAGAGATCAACCTAATACATGGTCTTCACATGCCATAATGGTCTACACCTGATTCTTCCAATGCTAAATGTGAATCTTCAAATTCTTTGCAGATTGGCCTTTACTTCATCATGCACAAGCAACTTACAAACCCCACAACTTATATTAATAGCCTCAAAACAACAATGTACATAGGTAATTAAAACCCAAAACCTCTCTCAAGTGCATAAATACCTTGAAGAATATGTTGGTTGATATTTTCTTTGCTCAATGATTCACAAAAAAAATGGAAACACAAAACACATATCCATATACACAACAAAAATTTGTATGCAATTTTTTTTTAGGAACTTGGATCTCATGGCTTTCACAAGTACCCTACACAAAGAGAATCATCTAAACAAAAGGAGGGATATTGAATGTAAACAAAAACACATTTTTAATTTAATTATGCAATAATACTAGGTCATAAATGAACCCGTTTTGCTTTGATATCATGTTTGAGAACTCATAATTAAGTCCCACTAACTTTCGAGGTTCAATTTGTTGGTGGGAACATGTTATTCTTTGTTGTACGACCTACCTCAAATCTTATGTCCACAAATTTTCTAAAAACATAAAACAATAAGAATAAATTCTAAAGTGCAACTAAAAAGGGGATATTTCCTTTTGGCCTTCTCCACCTCTTATATTTCAACATAGCATGGAATTACGCTTACATAACATAAACTCAAACATATGGAAGTTTATAGGGGAAAAGGATCCCAAGTATATGCTTGGCTAAGCTAGATATAATGAATGGAAATAGAGGCATACAATTCTTCTTTAATACCTCCACCACAAACATATGCAAGGAAAGGTCTCCTCCCTTCTTGGTGGTGATATCCTCCTCCACACACAACCCTTAAAAATTATGAATAGAGGAATATAATCTTTGAAGAACTCAAAGTTGATTCTCTCCTACTTGATGCAATTAGTCATTGTATCCTTACAAACATTTATAGTGATTACTAGAGGCACATAGACCAATTCTTCATACTAGAAGAATTTGATCATACTTTTCCAATGATGGCATTATGAGAAAACCTTAGGTTAAATGAATAATTCCTAGCTAAGTTCTTTAAATCATGTCCAACCGTATAAGAGAAGACCGTTGCTATGTATACTTGGATACCATGGAGAAAGGCTCTTTGGGCTCTTTCATCAATCTAGGTATTGTTAAATTTTAACACCTAAAAGTGAGAATGAAGAATATTTCCTATGATGGTGGCCAATTATGCTTCTCAACACCTAGATTACAAAATCTTTGTCAATATCATTTCCATCACAATTAAACCTATTGCTTGAGATATAGTCATAGAAGTAAACAAATTGGATTTCTTGATAGTAGATACATTCTAGACAATTCAATCCTTGCATGAAAGATTGTTGAATGGGCCCAAAAAACTACTCATGATGCCCTTACTATTAAGTTAAAACTTTAACAAGGCATATGATTGCATCAAATGTCCTTTCATGACCTTTGAATGAAGAACCTTCATTCAAAAAGGATGCCATGTCAAGACTTTAAAATGAAGGTATTTTTTAATTTAAATATTTCATGTCCAAAATGCTTTATAGAAGGAACCTTTGCATGAAGGACCTTCAAATGAAGACCTTAATTGAAAGGTCCTTCATTAGAAGATCCTTCATATGAAGGTTCCTTTAATTCCATCCCATTATATCTCTTAGAGTTTTTAGAAATATTTTTGTTTCGAAGTAGAGATTGGACCATCAAATAGTGTCACCATGACTCTACCAAGATATCCATCAAATTGGAAAACCCTGACTTACCTAAGCCTCTTTACCCCTAAAAGGCTTGTAGCCTTTCCCGGTAGGATAGTCAAAATAAAATCCACATATTAGCTTCTATCAGGCCCAAACCACTGAAATTAGACAAGTAATATATGCCCCTACAAAGTCTCAAAACCTTCTTTCTTGACAATGGACAATAAAAGAGAAATGGACCAAAACAAAGCTGCTCCAAGAGGCCTAATTGGTAGGCTACAATAGGACAGTTGACTATCTAGGCTCTCCCCTTCACCCCAAAGCCTTGAAATAGGTTCTTAAAATATAGTTACACCCATTTCTATCACTCTTAAGTTCCTTCATAGTTAAAATCACCCTAAACAATCAAAACTCAACTTTTTGCTTCACAATCTAGGCCTGTCACATGAGGATGCCAGGCCTAGAACATTGCAAAAATTCCTCCACACAACATGCCATTCTCCAGAACCATAAAAATATGAAAATATATACAAATATCTTCCATCCCACCAATAATTAGCATTATTACAACGTGGAGATGGAAGAAAGAGCCATTCTTCAATCAAAACCCTAGTTTTGAGGGTTTTCAGACTAGTTCCTGCTAAAATGGCGATATCTTCTTTTATACTCAACAAAAACCTGTCAAATCACCTCCAAAAGAAATCAAAGTCTTCCCTCTATCCAACCATAATAGGATTTTACTCGTATAGTACGTACAGAGGCCGTACCATGCAGTAGAACATGAAATTTACACACAAATTTTCCATAAAACAACAAGCTTTTGCATTAGAACTTCAAAATGATTCATCAACCCACATGACTTGACCAAGAGGCTTATTTTTATCTTCAACCAACCTTCCCGATGTCCCAAAACTGAAATTTGAATTGTTTGTACGTTGGGAACTAACAAAACATCATTTAGACACCTAATTGCCTAGTTAAGGCAAGTTAATACAACTTCCACACGCTCAAATACAAAGAGCCTTCAAGAGGTGTCAAAATGCATCAAAACCATTTAAAAACACCAAGGCAACTCCCCTCAAGCACTTGGTTGCATAATGGCATTTTGATTCTTTAATTTTCCAAGGTGCACCAAGCTTACAAAGTGAGGATGGAGACCTTGTGATTACATTGAAACTTATCACCAAGACTCAAAACCTACTACAAGCCTTTGAAGATGGTCCTTAGGACCTTATTACATCTTAGACAACTTGAAATAAATAAAAAAAACAAAACAATGCCTCAAAGAGGCATGGAGACCCAAGGTGCCCCTGCACCAAACCAACGTCCATAACTGACTTACAAACACTTAACAACCCATTATTTTGTAAAATTGTGATTTTGACAACTTTTAATGCCAACAATTGCAATGGGATGGGAATACAATATGATAGAAGTGGGATGAGAAATGCATCGTTTGAAGCATCAAACCAATATGCAAAGATGAAATAAAGTGATAACCCCTTAAATTGAAAAAGTTTCTTTTAACTTTAAGTTTGTTGGGTAGACAATTCTTTTAAGTTATCAAATCCTACCATCATACATAATCAAAATGTTGTTTCAAATGACTATGAGCACTAACTTTCACTATTTGAAGATGTTGAAACCTTGTCATAGAGAACTAGAACATTGATGCAACCACTCATCCTACCTTAAAAAATACCAAAAATCTCCTAACAATTAGACATAGGAAGATTTAAGATGACTTAAACAATTTTTATTGCCAAAGCATAAACTTATGATGACTTAACCAGTCCTAGTACACACTCCCTCCCCGTTAACCACTTCATGTTCTAATTCATCTTTTTCAAGACAACTTAAACCAAAATATTATGTATGGTGAAACCATTCTTTTGCACAATACATTTGAGGCCTTGGTTGTGTAACTAGTGGACCCTAGTCACATTTGAGGATAGTTACAAAGTTTAAAGTCATTAATTGCAAGGGACAGTCTCCTTCATACATTGATTTGATTTGTGATGGACACATTTGGACAGTAGTAACAATAACTTGCAATCTATCAAGACTTGATTACCTTATAACCAGTCAAATTCTAGCGATGAAATGATAGATTAATCATAATGTCACCTTGGGATCACATCACCAAGAAAGAACTTCATCCAACATCCTTATGAGTGTAGGTACCACCAAATAGGTATTTTTCAGATTTGTCTTCCTCAAGTGAGGGAAATTCAGGAAGAGAAGAGGAAAGCGAGACATGTAGTAGGTCTAAAAGAGGGATATCAACTAGAGGTCAAAAGATTAGAAGAAAATTCCATAAACGCATGAAATTTTTTCTTGCTGAAGGGGGGTCATGTTCTTATGATGATGAGAGCATAGGTGACATCGAGGTGCCCTTGAGGTACAAACATCTACATAAACAATGGGTACCCAAGGAATTTCCTCCAATAAACACTGATTTGTGTCAACGAGAGGATATATCGCATAGCACCATCGTCATTACATGGTTTGGGCCTATTTTGAATGGACGGCTTAAAGGTCTATTATGACAAAGTTACTAAATTTATGGATTATGTCAGACCCTATTATAGTTACAAAGATTGGATGCAACTGGTTCAATATACATGAAGTATGCGTACGTATGCACTGTCAGCAAATTATATACAACTAAAAGATAAGGATCAAAATAAAGGAGTGGCTATGTACATTGACAAAAGGCCAAAAGCATCAGAGAATATTGCAAGGTTTATAAACAGTACATGAATTGGGTCAACAAATAAGCAACCCAATTGCATATTCAAGGCGCATGAGGGAAACTGTGTATTCGTATGTGCGAAAAAATCAATAACTGCAGGGGAAGAGTTGCTAATCGATTACAATTTGAATCGCTTAGATACAAACACAGTTACTATGGGGGTGGTATGTACTATATACCATTTTACCCAACCTCCAATTAATGACTCTAATATACCATTTTATTATTATGTTTTTTTTCGTAAGTCTATTGGTTTCATTTTAGTAATGGTTTTTTATATTTAATTTTTGTCACAGTGGGACATTGATCATACGGGGAAGGCTCCGGCCCAAACCATAGATCGCGATGCATCTTCAGGAACTTCTACTCGATAAGTTTACCTCATTGTAATTGTACAAATTAGATACGAGCAAAATATTTTATTATTATGTTTTTTTCATAAGTTTATTGGGTTAATTTTGATAATGTTTTTAATATTCTTGTTGTAGTCGACTGATTGGGGAAAGGCACCAGTAGTAGAGGAGAGCATCCATAGGGTTGAGGTGCAGTCACTGTTATTGGATGATGACATTGCATATTCAACAAACCCTCTCGATATAATAAGGAAGAGACAAAAAAAATGCAATGAAAAAATCCTTCAATTGTTATTCATAGTGCCTCAAACAGATGAGATAAGAGAGAGGGTTAAAATATTGTCTGAGAGAGTACAAAACTTGCAAGTAAGTTGTCATGAGGTCTTTAATTATAACATAAGTTCATTCATGGTTTTATATTTTGTACTCTTTTATGTCATGAACTAAAATATGTGTTTTTTTTATAGGATTTTTTGCATCCTTATGATGTTGCTGGCCATGATCAGGGTATTGCAAGTGCTGCCCGTGGAGTAGGGGTTGGTACAAGTGTCCATCATGATCTTCCTACACATACATCACATCATCCGACCCCATCATCCATGCCTATATTGTCAACTGAAATGTCGACAACACATAGCATGCAGGCATCAGGTAGTACTGGTGATGCAGAGGCCACTAGTGCTGGTGTGTCACGTCTCAGATTTTGATGTTGTTTTGTCCATGGCTTTGTGTGGATTTATTTTATGAATGATGGTGTGTGTTAGAGTAATATAATATAATACAATACTTTGGTGTGTGGAAATGTGAAAAATATTTACTTTTGAAATTGTGAACGCATTTTATTTTGAAAATATGCAAGATAAAACAAAATAGAAGTATTGATTTAATTATTGCTTTGATTTATATCTCTATATCGATTACTAATACAATTTCGTTGTTGCATGCCTGAGTGCACCTGAGTTGTAGGTGGTCGAAGACCAAGAGTGTGATTGAGGAAAGGAGGCTAGCTTCCCGATAGGGTAAAAGAGGAAGAACTCTCAGTCACACACACAACACCTAAAAATCATATAGTTGCATTTAGGCAATGTCTGTTTTAATTTGATTGTTTTGAGTTACTTACAAAATAAGTAATAAATGGTTTGAATAAATAAATAATAAAATAATAACATAAAAATAAATTAATTATTAATTGTAGTTTTAAAAGGTTTATGATTTTTAAATCTATCTTAATTAACAAGCCAAATGGAATATGTGTTTATGGAGTAAGTATTTTTGAATTACCTATCCAACTTTTTGTGCAAATAATAGAAAATCTTTTATTATATTTTATTTATTTATGAAATTGAAATAAAATTGAAATATTTTAATTGCAATTGTCTTAATTTCTAATTCCAAGATTAGGAGAGAGGAAATTAATATTAAATAGAAAAAAAAAGACATTCCCGAGAAAAATGGGTTCTGGAAATTCTTCTAAAAACAAACAATATTCTCGGCAAGTGGGTATCTCTTTTATTTTGCATGTAAATGTCTGCCAAGAAGTATTTCCATCTGTCAATTTGGAAGGGTTTGCATGACTCTCGGTAGACGGGATAAGGATTTAAGGTGGAGAGAAGACATGAGAGGAAAAAAAATATAAATATAAGCTTATTCAGAAAAGAACCCGCTCAGGAGAAGTAGACTGAAGGAAATTCTGGGCATCTTCAACTGGAAGCTTTTAATCAGGTTTTTCTTTTCCTTCTATTAATCTAGTTTCGAATTTTGGCAACAGTGGGAGAGCTTGTATGCAAAAACAAATTATGATTTTGTCTGCAAATTTGTGTTTATTTTTTTAAACCTGGGGAAAAACTATCTCTTTTAATTAGTTTACACTGTGAGAAAATTCCCATTTTCTTCCTTTCAATATGAGGTTTATTCTTTTGCAATCTATTTATTCTTTTGAATTCTAGGTTTTGTGACTATGATATTTATTTGAATACAACTCTGTACAGAAAACTAGAGAGTAATTATATTTATACATATGTATTTATAAATATGATATTAGCATATATACTTATCAATCCTGTTTGATTTTGAAATTCTTCTTGAATGAATTTGTACGCTGCTATGCTGGGTGTTTCTTTATTTTTTTGTTTTGTTAAGGCAAGTATTGGGGGGGGAAATGTATCCCCAGCCCGTCCCAAGGGAAGGGACAGCGTTGTGGGGAGGCTCGCGCCCTCCACAGGCCGTGGCCTGTGGAGAAGGCACGGACTCCTCACAACCCGCGCCCTCCCTATGGGTGAGGCGAGTCCTCCATCCTCCCTTTGGGGAGCTAAACACTACCAGAAACCTTGTAATTTTTGCTTCTTTCTGTATGTGCGGCAGAAAAATGTGAGAGTAATCATGTATATGTAAATCTGTATTTTTATATATATATATACACACAGCTGTGTAAATATATATATATATATATATATACATAAATATATAAATAAGTAGATTATATTCAGTCATGCATGCCTCAGAAATAGATTTATACAACCCTGTGAAACATTGAAACTTCAAAAGTATTTGTGATGCTAGGAATGCACTAATAAAGTCTTTGTGTCATGCAAATCTGAAGTCCTTCATTTGGAAAATATGTATAAACTTTCTCACAGTTGTAGATATTCAGATTAAATATATTCTGTATATGAATTTACAGCAAAATATACAGATGTCAATATGCAAACCTCTGTTTTGTCAGTAAATAGTAGCAATTTTGGTGTTTAATTCTTTCATTTATGACTGAGTTCTTTAGTAGGAATGATAAATTTGCATTTTTAAATATACATAGATTCAAAAATGACAAAATATAACCATGTAATTCCATGAACATTGTTTTCTTTTTTTTTTGGAAATACTATTTCAGCCAGTGGTAATACCCTGAAAATACCATGATCTACTTACATTTTTACATTTGAAAACCAAACTTGAACAAGAACACTCAAGAGAGTAGCTTGGAGTGAGAACAAATTTCTTTACTAAACAGAAGAAAATATGCTGAGAGAAGAGTAGATTTTATTTTAATACTGAAACTTTACAACCTATTCTTTTGTTCAAACATGTTAAAATGGAACTCAAAAGATGTTTTGAAACTCTCTTTGATATCTAAGTATGAATGGAAATTAGTTTGATAACCATTTTATGAATGTGGATAAATGAAGGAAATTCTTCTTAGAATCAATGAAATGCATTAAGCATATAAGGAAAATGCATAATTTTCTGTTTTTGCACTTTTATTGTACTTTGGTAACTTTCGGGACAGGATGCCGAAGGTGGATCCACAGAGGCAGTAGTTTTACCTTTTCTAAAACTACCACTTGTTTTTATTTATGCTTGGCCAAGCACTCGTACCATTGAAATAGATGGATTTGTTTTAAAAGCCTAGAAATATATGTATTTGAGTCTCTGCCACCTCCTATTGCAAGAAATATGTTTTCTCATGTTAGAAATGCATATAGGCACTAGGCATGCATCGAGAGTTCCCTCCTGTTTTATTGTGTTAGGTTGCTAGGCTCCTTATGTAGGGCCAGGGATTTCTTCGAGTTAGGAAGGAACCCGGAGAAGTCATGTACTTCGTGGTTGGGTGGAAAAGGTGCCTTAATCACACTCTTGGCCCCAGCTCGCAAGAAGACCGATGGTGTCACAGCGGTTGGAGGATTAGAGTTTTTATTTTACTATTGATGTACTTGTGTATCCTACTAGAATGGCTCGTAAAGCCCATTGTAAAATGTAATTGTATTTGACACTTGCTACTGCAACATTGAAATAGATGTGCTATTAAGATTTTGATGTAACATTGATACAAATGTATTTATTGAAGTTATTGATCTCACTTAAATGTGAATAATTATTTATTGGTTTGTTGATCTCTTTTGAGCATGTATGAATATATTATGTGAAAAAGCATTGATATACTTGGCCATGTGCATAATCATGATGAAATGCAATTTTTTTTAATTCGTTTACATTGAGTTTACTTTGGAAACTCTTATTAATGGCATAATTTTTAAGTAAACTTTTGAAACGGATTGGACAATTTAAAATGCTTTGGCTTATAAACCAAGCGTTACATGGTGATGTTTTAGCAACATTTCTTGGATATTCCCGTATTACTAGTACGAGAACATTGCCGGTCACATTTGTGGTGACCGAGGATTTCATTCCCATAAAGATAGAGAAGGTCCCAGGTAATTTAAAATGTTTTAATTATTATTATATATAATCCAATTGAAATTTACTTATTGATCACTCTTTTTAGACTAATGATAACATGATCATTTTGCAGGAAATGATGTTTTTTATAAAAATCTAGGTGATATGAAATTGGAGCTCTTCAGGCCCACCATACGTACATGGTGGAATTCCCAAAATCAATATTTAAAAGATGAGCTCATTAACTGTTTAGTTGTGTTGTTTGGTGATAAAAAATTCAACCGAACCAAGGTCCTTAAGAAAGTTGGTACCTATCTAAAGCATGTGAGGGACCAATATAGGTCACATTTAGATTTTAACAAAAAGTACGAGCGTCCCCCTATGATTTTGGAGAGGGAGTGGAAGGACCTGGTGTTGGATGGAAAGGAGAAGGCTGAAAAGAAAAAAGGAAAGACACCACCAGGCCAAGGAAGGTATGTGATACTATCAACATTGTAATTATATACTGATTACTCTTTCTTTTTACATAATCTAACGTATTTCAAACTTTTCATAGGCTACCCAACACATCGAAGGAAACAAATGAAAGACTAGAAAAACATGGGTAGCACAAACTTGGCTCTGGTGGTTATATGAAATTAGCCGCACAAATTGTAAGTATCAACAAATGAAATATTGCATCCAAATAATAAATTGCAAACAATTTTGGTTTTCTCACACCATAGAAGCAAAATTCATGATCTTATGCAAAAGTGCAGGGCTTTGAATTCAACAGAGCACCCACAGAAGAGGACATGCAGATTTCCTTCCAACATGGCTATGAAGTCGTGGTTGAACGCCTAAGAGTCTTGACTGGGAAAACACAATCTTCCACTACATCCGACACACAGGTAAATAAACTCAATAAAGTTTATTTAAAATTGAGTACTTGTGCAATCTATTAAATATTAATTTCCACCATAAAGTAATTATGTGCCTATTTGTTTTAAAGAAACAAGCAATGATAATATTGCACATGACATTGAAATGCAGCTTGGTGAGGGTGGAGCACAACCTGCAGATGAAGGTCATGGTGTGCATCCCGATGCTAGATGTATTCATGTGCTATATAAAACACAGTATGGATTAATACAATTAAACATCTTTAATTGTAATTGGTGTGTTAATTAATGTAACCTTTCTTTAGAGCATGTAGAACATGAAGAAAATGTTGAGCATGATTAGGCTAGAGAAGATCAGGAACATGATGTGGCCCCATCAGGTAAAGAGGACCACTCTAATGTTCTTTTAAACACATTTAATTGCAATTGGTGTATTAATTAATGTAACCTTTCGTGTTTCAACTCTAGATCAGGATTTAGAGGGTGTTCAACATGTTGAGCATGAGGCTATAAGACAAGATTAGGAACATGATGCAGCCCTATCAGGTAAAGAGCACCACTCTAATGTTCTTTTAATTAATAAAATACTTGTAACAATAATAACAAAACATATCAATTTAACATTTCTTTGTTATTGCAGCAAACCCCCCTTACAACGACCTCCATGTCGTGATCAGTATAGGACTAGGCGTACATTAAGATCACGAGTAGAGGGCATAACAACTGAAGGGGGGACAGATGATTTAGAAAATGATACTCCACTTCAGCTTTTTTTAGCTTCAAAATTAAAGAAACAAAAAAAAAGTGATTGTAATCATATTATGACAACCATATTTTTGATAATATGTAAAAACTAAATGAATGAATGCCATATGTTAATGAATGAATGTTATATGTTATTATTGGATGAATGAATGAATGTGAATATGTTAATGAATGAATGTTATATGTTATTAATGGATGAATTAATGATTAATGTTATATGATCGGGTATGGGGAATTGAGAGTGATGTGAGGGGGGGAGGGGCCAAATAAGCTTCCACCATCACATGGTTGCCCCTGTTAAGTAGAGAATATTAAACTATTCTCGAAACAAAGAGAAGCGCAATCCAACTACATCCAAGTATCTTTTTAATTCCTCTATCTTTCAGCAATCTCTTTACTATTTGAACCTCATACATATGTTTTACATGAAGAACCCATTATTGTGAAATGTGCCTCTAGTTGAGTAAATTGAATCCATGCTCTACATCATAATTTGAAGTTGTTTCCATTCCAATGTTCCGAGTTTAGTTTGTTTGTATGGATTTGTATGAATACCACATTGTGTTGTGCGTGGATCTGGTTTCAAAGCTCTGTTTCTTTTATTTTTAGTGGTGACATTATAACTCTAAAATTTGACTTTTGTGCATAACAGGTTAGAGGAAAAATTGACAGCTCTATAGGGTTTAGAGGCTCGATTGAGATAGATACACATATATTTGGATCTTGTTGTTGATGGGAGGCTTCCACTTAACCATGAAATTTTGTACCATCTACAGGTATGCAAAAATTTCTCTACTTACATTCATTCAACTTACTGTCTTCCTTACCCTTGTTAAGCCACAACCATAACTAGCACACTATCATAATTCTTCAATCTCAGTCATTAATCTTTGTCTTGACAAAAAGGATAATAGTCATTAATACATTACTAAGGGTAAACATATTTCATCAAGACCTATGGAGGATAAACCACAGTCTACCAATCCATTGGAGACTCACAGTGCATAAAACCATTGAAAATACATCACAATCATAACCTTTGCTAAGGGCACAAGATAGTCTTTTGGATTGTTTAAATTTTAGCTTCATTTAGTTTCAATTTTATTTTGAGATATTTTTGATTTATTTATATTTGAAAATGAAAATTTTGACATTTGCTTAAATGCTCATGTTCAATGCATCCCCTGTGCATGCATTTTCAAGAGTCTAGATTACTCTACATGCCAAACATGATTCCCTCTCCCTCCTATAGTATCTAAAACTAGGAAATTGATAAATCTTGTTAAGGTTAGGTACTTTCTATTACATAAAAATTATTACTCTCTGCCTATATTGTCATAGCTAATGTTTTCGGTGGTTGGGTATTTCTTCTTGTGTTCAAGAGCACATTATGAAGACAAGTCATGGACCAATCTCTGTTTTTGTGTGTGGGGATCAACAGAAGTCAGTACTCATTACTTATCTCAATGTTACCTTGAATAATGAGTATTCTTTAGTGTTTTTTTCAATGTTGTGGGTCATTTTATAAATAATGATCAAATTGGTTATCTCATTGCATTATGAAGCCAGAACTACAGTGCTACTAGTATATGCCAAAACTCTAGAACTTTTCTTTTGGCACACATTATTGAGGAATAAATATATTGCATTCATGCACTCATGTAGGTCTTTTTGCATCCACCTTGTATGAATATACTTCAACTACTTATTTTCTATGTCGTAGGTAAGTATTTCCATAAGAGAGGCTATTAAATGTTCTTAATGATATTAATGCTTCAAACTTAAGATTTGTTTCATTGTTATAATGATCAAAATGTTATACTTTTCTATACATTCAAGGATTCTCTTGCCCCCTACCCTTTGCTCTCTCGCCCCTCCTTTTAAGTATTTTCTTTGTCATAAAAGATTCACATTTATGTCTTATTTACACAAATTTATCTGAAGCTCTAGGAGTGACTAAAAATATGTAAAAGATGATGGATTATGTCTAAACAACAACTTTCCATCTTATAGCTAATTAAATCCTCAATGTTTGATGAGTTTAGAGATCAAATAATGCTTGTATATGCATGTGTAGCAATAAGGGAGCCTATGTGAAGATTGAAATTTAAAACATCACTTTGATATTTTTCCTTAGGCAGTGAAATGATATTTTGAGTAATACAAGCCTACACACACAAATGTGTTTTGCATTTTTAACTCAATACCATGAAGAGTGGAATACAAAAATATCAAACCAAGCAAGAATAATCAATTCATAAGATTATTCTGTTCTAATAGGGTTGACTGGTTGCGTGTTTCTTTTTGATTGTCAGGAAGTCATCAATATACACTTGGTTTTCCCACCTTCTCTTGCCTCATGGCCAAAGAGTTTCTGCATAAGGCATCAAAGTAACCTTCAAGATTGACAATGGAAATGAGTACAAGGTCAGTATATCTTAATTTTAATTGGGTATGATTTTATTTGTTCAAGACCAATTTAGATTCATTTTCTGCTCACACTACTTTTATTTACATTTATGTTTTGCTAATATCCATTTTCCTTTACAATCATATTATTCTATACATATTGTGTTTACAATAATGTTTTCTTTAATTTAATCTAGGGGAGAGGACCTAGTACCTGAGCATATTTCAATAGTTGTGATAGTAGTGGTTTATATAATACCCAATATTTTTATCAATATTGGACCAATAGTTGTGACTTTAAAGTTGTTAGTGTTGATGATGACTACCCATAATTAAACAAAATGTATTCCTTTGATCTAAAAAGTAACCAATCATGTGATTGCACATCAGTGCTCAATAAAACATGTTGTGAATGCACAAATATTGGTCTCACTTTTTTTTGGGGTCTTTTTGGACACCTTGACAAAAAGCATGTTGACGTGGCATCATATTTGATGATGTGGCCTTGAAACCTTAGTTATAAGCATGGGACTTGTCAAGTAAGCTACTGTAAAAAATGGGAGTGATTTGAAATTTCCACGTAAGATAATTAGAAGCACGAAGTTAGGGTGCTCAACTACTAGGTCCTCTTCATAGAAAATCCACTTCATGTCTTCTCCATGGGAGAAGAATAGTCTGAAAGAAATTTTTGTCCACTTCATGTCTTCTCCATGGAAGAAGAATAGTTTGAAAGGAATTTTTGTGGTTTAGAAAATTTCTTTGTAATTTCACTTCAATGTAATAAGCATAGGGCAAGTTTGTTTACATTTTGTTACTTATATTGCTTATTGTCCCCTATTGCCATGAATTAGGTATGAATATTTGGTTGTATTTTAACACATGATTGTAATCCTTTTGCTTTCCTTGTGTATGATTCTTCTTGCTCACTTTCTCATATATTTGGGGATGATGTAAGGCATTCATCAAAATTGTTTTCATGCTAACCCAAGTATGGTATGAAGGCCTACTATTATATGTTCCATTTCTTGAGAAGTGATTTCTCCTGTCATGAATTTAGTGAGCTATAAAAATTGAACATAGAGCTACTAAACATTGTACAAATTTGCTTGATTTGCATACAACCCAAACTTAGACACTTTGAATAAATGATGTGAACCTTTACATGTGTATGTTGTGGTTATTTATATGATCTCACCTTGTGCAAATGCACAAAAGTGCTTAGGATCCAAGTTTGAAGGATGTTAAGTTGCCACTAGTTTAAGAAGAGGAAAGTATGTCTTGAGGAATTTCAAGGCAAAAAAATAAAACACCTATACCAAATCACCAAGGCACATTAACAACCATCTATACCTTCTCACTATAACCAATTATCAGACCTTCAAGACAATAGGTTCATCATCTACTTCACAACTCTGTCCATTCCAACTTATTGTCCATTTTGCAGTCAAGTCATCATTCATGCATATTAGATTCACCATACCTAAGTCATTAAAAACAACATACACTGCCTTCTATACCTTATCCTTCACCAAACACCAAGGGCCATGTTTAACAAACCAAATGCAATTGCTAAATTTTCACTATGGTGGAAGATAAATGATTCTTTTTTCTTCTATTCCACAACATTAAGTAAAATTCTTGAAACTAGAAATACCCTGCTACCTCCATGTGCCAAGCCAGTTTCTCCAATATAGAATTATTGGGTGTCACCAATATAGTAGATAGTCACCAATATAGAAAATTTATGCAATCATCCCACAAAATCTTCTTTATTTCGAGTCATCTTGAGTTTTCCTATAGAAATAATGGTTTTGTTATTTGATTATGAGATCATCAAATCATTGAGCTTTGCACCCACCTTTCTAATGTCAATGTTGTAGGATTGGAGAGTTTTTCCTTATATTTCCATAGGTATTTCTTTATTCCTCTCAACTTTATGCATTCATGTGTCATTTGAGAGGGTAATTACATAAAGGTTTTTTCACAATTGAAGAATAATGCATTAGCTTATGTCCATCACGAAAATAACAAGGGTTATTATGGGGCAATTTGATAGGAAATGAGTAGATCCCAGAGTATGCTACAAGCCTTTATACTACAACCTTGTTCATGATAGAAGATTCTTGTTTTGTGACATGGAAAGAATACATTAAGTGATTGAAAAACCAAGGATAGTGAACTATGTAGGAATATATGAAAGGGAAGTGATCAAGCATCTGCTACTATGGAAAGGCCAAGAGACACAGGTGGGTAGAGATCTTAAGCACAAGATGGTGACAATAAAGATAAGGAATCAATGTTAAAAGATAGAGCATAGTCCATTAGAAATCATTGGATAGTCATGAATGCCAAATGATCATTAACAATGTCAAGGGGCAGTGACTTCATCTCAAGAGATAGTCATTTAAAATACATGTCAAGTGGACTGTGCAAAGATCATTGAAGGTAGTGAAAAGTGACAAATCTAAAAGCCTTTTGAACAAATCAATTTTGTGCATATCCTGCAATCATTGCAGTCCATGAGATCACATTTCTTTGAGGCATTCTGTCAAACGGTTTATGTGCCTTGTCTATGCTTTGACATTTTGCACACATGTCTAACATGGCAGTTGCAACTACATCTGATGAAAATCCTCTATCCTTTATGTTTTGATGGATGTCCATACCCTATTATGTCAAATAGTTCACGTGCCTTGTCTATGCTTCGAAATTTTGCGTACATGTCTAACAAGGTAGTTGCAACTACATCTGATGAAAATCCTCTATCCTTTATGTTTTGATGGATGTCCATACCCTATTCCAAAGTTCAACAGAATACTTTAAAAAAAAAAAAATTACATTGTTTCATCACAATTTTGACGAACTCAACCGACGAAACAACAAAAGAGTCCGACGAAATTGCTATACCTCCGACAAAATGTTTGTCAATATAACGAGCCCCTTTCATCGTAGTGTCGATGAACTAAGCCGACGAAACAACAAAATCATCCAACAACATCACTATACCTCTGACGAATCTTTCGTTGTTATGACTTGCCACTTTCGTCACACTTTCGACACCCTTTTGGTGTTGTTCCGACGCTTTGAAAAAGGCATACCAAATGTGTTTTCACTACTATTCGTCGCTAGATTGACACATGTTTCGTCGAACTTCTGAAGAAAACCTGATCCCTTTTTCGAGACGACATCCAACGAAGTTATGTCTCTATTTTGACGTTTTAAAGTTTGTCGGGAAAGCAACGAAAACTTTACGACAATTTTTTTCAGTGTTTCTTCAGTATTCCGACAATCGTTTGTTGAAATTTCAACAAAAGTTCATCAAAAATTGGAGCTAAATACATTAGTGATTGATGACTGTCACACAATATACAAAGAGAGGCCCTCCCTCATGCATTTCTTACAGTCACCTTTGATATTCCACAATCCTCTAGCAATATTCATAACTGCCTCCTTAAATTCACTGTCCCTCCAAAGGTTGACAATTGTGTTTTGGCTTCATAGCTTTAGCCAATCCTTTTGTACATATGTTTCTTAATCACTATGAAGGTAATATATTAACAAGTTTGTCGTAATAGATTTTTCCATTAAATAACTTTCCATATCTTTGTTATGGCACATTGCCAAACTGTTACTTACAGTACCTTATACTTCTTGAGATGGTTGCACCCTATCACATGATTATGGAAACTTATTGTCATGAAACCTCATTTCATTATCAATCTGATTTTTCAGGTAACTGTCATATGTTATTTTGACTGTCCTGGTTGTATCTTGTGGTAACTGCCATTCTCTTTGCTAGTGTACTGTAAATTATCTCTGTTCATGCAAATTATGCCTTTGAAAAAGGTTGCATTTGTTTTTTCAAGCTCCATCATAAGGATAAATTTATCCTTCAAATATTAGATGGAAGACTCTCAAAGACATCAATGGAGCTATTGCTTTTTTATTACAAAATAGTGATATCATTGATTCTTTGATTACAGTATCATATTTTCCGTCCTTATAGGATTATTATAACTTCATGACAGACCTTTGCTCCTATTGTAGCATCCTTTTGAAGCCAAGACATACACTACATTGCTTCACATAATGAAGGTTAATAAGGCATATTATTTGATAGCACTATATTTTCCTTTGTAAGCACTTAGTCAATAGTTATGTATTAATCCTACATCATGAGTTATTCTTTTAATGATGACATCATACATCAATAATATGTAACAACATAATTCAGAAACAAAGCTCATCAGTATGATAGCTTATTTGGAATCCAAACCTTGAAGAATTGATATCCACATTCTTAAGCATTTTGTTTCAATACAATGATATTGTGTATATCCTTCCTGCCTTTACAGAGCCAATATATATCACTTATGACTGTGACTAAAAGATCATTATCGTGAGTAATGTATGCTTGCTTGAGTAAATCATAAGGAAAAGAACTATTTCCATGCTCAAATTAAAGTAAAATAATGTAGCATGTTGGGCTCAACCCTAATGGGAGCCACATTTTAACTGACATGCTGCAATTTGATAGAATAGAACTGCACATGAAGCAAACATATTAGTGAAATAAATGCATATCCTGTATGTTTTTTGATGACTTCGATGGTTTTTTGGGACATCTAAAGTATGCCTACTTATTTGATGCACATTATGATTGATTTATACATGCATAGGGTGAATGTGCATGCAACGTTTGTAATTAGTCATTGCTTAGAGTATACTCTAACAACATTGCTTACTTCTTTTCAGGAATAGGAGCTAGGAGCAAAGAATGAAGCTCGAGACAACAGCAGGACGAAACGACACATGAAAACCAATCATTCATGGGAAATGGCTGGTTACCTTCCTTCTATGCACATTCATTTTTTTCTTACTTATTCATGTATGAATTTTTTCATAATTTGTATTGAATAAGCAAAGGTTAGTCTCATGGCTTGTATGAGACAATGTACAATTTTACATTCAATAAAGATTACTCTTTTCTGAAAAGATCTGAATCTTTACTCTGTTACATGCATGTGTATGAATGCATTAATCTGCAATTGTAATATTTTCTATATTGTTTGATTTATACATTTGAATGTAATGAAGGAAAGTTAATAAAATGAATACCTCATTTTTTCAGTTTAACATCAACAAGTCACCTGATTGAGCCTGTGGGTGAAAATCTAGTAACACCATGTGCTTTCAATCTCACCAGATTGTGGTTTGCTTCCTTGATGGTTCAGGTATACATTTCTAAACTCTTTCAATCTACTTTACCGAACACTCATTGACACTCATGTTCACTAAAGTGGGGGAAAAATGTATAGGAGAAAATTTGCATCCCTCTTGCAAATTCCCCTTTTACAGCCTCCACCTTAGAAAAATAAAATCCAACCAAGTCATTCCACATCCTCATTCCATACCCCATCCACTTGGCACTTGTTTTTACTGTCAGTGGGGGAATTTCTATCGAGGACGCGTGCGCGATGCACGAATGTGTGTGTGGCACACTATTTTCCTGATAGGATTCCTGCCTCTGGAATCTACAGAGGTGTTATGTTCTCCAATGGAGAAAAAATGTAATGCCCTTGCACCTTCCTGCCAACCTTTGAATGATTCTTTCCCTCCCAAGTGATGAGCAAGGTCATTGATGTCATAACTTGCATCATTTAATCAATTATTTATCCAACCGAGTGTGTCTCAAAGCTATATGTGATAAGGATGGTTGTCACATACTTTTGGGGAGTTTTGTACTATAAACAGTGACTTCAGGTATCGATTTGGCTCCTTCAAGAGCTTTCTGAAGCTTTTAGGAGCTCTTCAGGAGCTCTCAGGAGCTAAATTGTAGTGACTGATTCCTAAGGTTTAATTCTATCTTATTTCCTAAACTAAAGTTTTGTTGACTTATTTATGACTTTATTGGACTTGATTTAGACCAATTCATGGAGAAGACTAACAATTACTTTAATTCTTAATCTAAAATACAAAATCCAATTTAATTCTATTTTCTTCAAAAGAAATCTATATTTAATTGTTGAAAATTAAATGTTATTCTAAAAAAAGAAATGAATTGCAAGGGAATGACAATTATTCTAGAAAACATAAATACTAATTTCCATGAACAAATTTCCAACAAACTCCAACTTCATCTTTCCAAAAGTTCCCATCATTGCTTCTAATTAAACTTAATGAATAATTACCAAACTTAATTACTTTGAACAACATCTAAATTTGATTAATCTAATAAACCTTATAATGATTCTAACAACTTAATCTAACCATGATAAACTAATTTCAAAAGCGATTAAGAGAAGTAACTATCCAAAATTAACATCCGATAACCGAAAAATGATTTAACAACTTATCATTCCAAAATTAACATCTAACACTTCAGTTTTAACATCAATGAACATAAATAGCATAACTTAGTAAAATACCAACACAAGATCAATCCCTTTGGTTGAGTGGGCCCTGCTCTTCCTCATGTAAGGTCCCTTAAAACAGTGATTGAATCAACTTCTTGCTTTCATTCCAATTGATCAAAATGGGACGCATAACAAAGTATTGCCATTGAATTACAAAATATTGATTGAAAATTATCTAACTTATATTTAAAATCAAAACATGGATATTTATAAACATATTCTTATTGAATTCACAACATGGCGATTAACTGCCAAGATTCAAGGTGTCTAACTAAATATTAAAACAAAACTAAAGTGAAATTGAAACAAGACTAAAGCAGGACTTAGAGAAATATGCCAGATTGGCGCTGGAAGTAGAAGTTCCATAATTGACTACAAAGAAGCTGATTTGGACTTGATTATTTCATCATCCAGCTAGGCCCATCTATGGTGTGATTATTTCGCTTGATCAAACAAAGAGTTTAACCACATCATCAATCTTTAAAATACCCTGTTCAGAACCCTTAAGAAAAGGATAACAATTATGGTGGTAAAAGATCAATGCAACATAATTATCTCATTAATATCATCATAAAGTAACACATTTAACATAAATCATTAATTTCAAATATATCCACTAATTTAGCTAAAAATAAGGTAAAGTAAGTAAATATGTTAATCTATAATCTACCGCCAGTCATGTCAATTAACAAAAATAACAAGTCTTTTAAACATTAAATGATTCAAATAAAAGCATTTTGAGTCTTTCATCATTTCTTTCCCACTTGTTTTGGACCATGTCCTCATGGTTCCTCATTAAGAATTATGTTGGTATCCTTTTATTTGTTTAGTGCCTCCATCCAAATACAACAATCGAACACTCCTTCCCTGTACTGGTGTGAAAATCTTCTATTGAGTGCAAATCCATGGTTTTGTCTTAGCTTTTCAAACCATGGTCTTAACACTCCTTCAAGTATATTGGCTGATTCCTTGAGCTTTGGAGCTGACATAATGATAATTGGCATTCTGAACCTCATGCCGACCCAAAATTATTTCTACTGCTCAATCAAAGTGATCACATGTCTGATTCTTATGAAACTCCATTTGATATTGTTTGAACTTATTGGTTCTCTTCTTTTGACTAACTCAGGAATGAGTTGATATCTTTCCTCACAGGATTGTATTTCCAATGGGGGAAGTGTTCCCTCTATATTCTGAAATGCAGAAATATTGTTGAGAAAGTTTGAAACATAAAGAGGATTAATGTGATTGAGCCTTACCACTGATCTTAATGCTTTGATATATTTCTCTACATGAGGCATTTCAGGGCTCATTGGCAAGCCATACCTTCTCTGAGCCTCCTTATATTTTTCCATTCTATTTGACCATTCTATTCGATTCTGCATCAAGGAGATAAATGATCTAATTTGTAGCTCACCCACATAAACATTTAACATAGAGTCATCATTATCTCCCATTAAAAATCCATGCTGTAAAAACTCACACATTAGATTTTGAATGTCTCAGTGGCTAAGGAAATAATCCTGCAGAATTTTTTTATCATTGTGATAATCCAGGCTTCTCCCTAAGATTAATTGATTAAGCTTCCATTCTAGAAACCTTTCTCTAAGAAACAAAGCATATACCCTAGCTGGCCTTCTCATGGAAAGTATCACAAAAATTATTTTTGCTGCCTATTCAAGTCTTCTTTCAATCTCATTTTTCTTTTCCTCTAACTTCTGCACCTGTATTTTTAACTGTTTATTTTCCTCCTTAAATTTTAAGGTTGTCAGGGAGAGATATCTAGGCTGTGTTGAAGGAGGAAAATCTGATGGAATGGAAGGAATATCAGAGGGAATGGAAGGCAAAGAAAGGTAGCATGGTGGGGTTGCGGAAGTAGAGGCTTCATGTGAATAAAACCGCATAGATTGCAGTTTTAATTTCTCTTCTTTCTTCTGCAATTCTTCTTTCAATTTTGAAATTTCTTTAGCATTTTCTAATTCTTGTACACTAGCTTGTTGAAGGGAATCCTCAGTCTTATTCAATTTCTCTCTATATCTTGCTTCATTTTGTTCAATTTTCCTTTCCATTTCCTAAGTTTTGTTGAAGGATTGTTGCAATTCTTCTTCTTTTCTTCTCAATTTCTCTTCAAGGAATTGCATGTTTTTCCTTTCTTGTTCTAATTCAGCTTCTAAACGGGACATCTTCATAGCCCTTAACAATTCCCCACTCTCTAACTCTTCATTCAATTTCTCATGGATTTCTTCTTCTTTAATCAATGGTTCTTTTCCTTTTCTTTTCTCATAATGTGGAGAAGGTGGAGAAGGTGTAGGGGATCTCATGGTCTCCTCTTGTTCAAATTCCTCTAATGCTTCTTTCTCTTCATATTATGCCTCAGATTCTTCGGTAGAGTCATGGATTTCAAAAACAAGGGTTCTTTTAGGAGTTGGCATTGGGCATTTAGGGGGACTTTGAGGCTGCTCAAGAGAATGTATTGGTGTACGGGTTTCCTCATGGCCTACAACAGTTTCTTTTGGTATTTTCAAAATAGGGGTTTGAGTTATAGGTGTCTCTTCAGGGGTGGACACTATAGTCTCAACACGACTAGGGCTTTCTTCATGTACTGCATGCTTTTTCTTTTTGGAACTAGTACGGGTTACCTTAGAGGATTCTTGCAATTTTCTTTTTCCCCTCTTCTTGGAAGATTCTCCTTTCTCAATCCTTGAATTTTTAGCTGTGGGTACCCTTGTGGGTTTCCCTTTTTTCTTTTCTATGGGTGCAAACAAAAATTCTAACCAACCCTGTTTCCTAGATTCTTTCCTTAAGAAATGGTGCTTAATTATCAAATGAATCAACCCTTGGTATTTTATGGATGATTCCCCTCTAGAATTTACTCTTAAAATCATGGAAGTAATTTGTTGGAACAAAAATGCTGGAAGATTTATTCTAGTAGAGGGTTTTTTCCATCCATACCTTAAATGTATCAAAAGCTGCATTTCTGGTCCTAATATAGTACTGTACTACCCTTCACAGGTGAAAAATTTCATAAGCCATGTTGTAGTAGTCCTACAAGGCTCGTCCAAAATTTGGCGAGAAATTCCATGTTGGTCTCCCTTTTGCATCAAAATTTATGGCCTCCTTTTTGTCTCTTGGTGAAATGCATCCACCAATTTCTCAAATTTGACTCGGCCCTTGTTAACTAGTTTTCCTTTAGCTGGAATTCCAGAAATTTCACTAATTATTTCTGGAGTGACTTCAATTATTTCACCCCTTACTCTGGTGGCATTTACGTGAAAGTTTCTCACAAATTCTTCAATCATTTTTGGTTGAAAACCTTCATATTGCATTATAAAATCTAGCCATCCAGCTTCTCCTAACAATCTTCTGGTTTCTGAATCAAGAATGAAGTTTTTTAGCTTAGCATTCCTCTTGTTCCCCATCTCTCTCTATCAACAATGGCAAACTTTCAACAATGGCAGACTTCACAGGGAAACTTCAACTGGCAGATTGAATTACTTAACAAAATGCAGAATGATTTTTCCTTGTTTTTGGAGCAGCCAATTTTGAAAATGACATGACGTGCCATTAACTTTCTGCATTAATTTCCTTTACTGCTTCGGATAATTTTCACACCATCAAATGACGTCTGCAATTTTAATTCACATAGTTGGCAACGTCTTTTACACTTGTCAACATGAACTTGAGAAGATTTTTTAAAAGACAGGTGAATCATAACAAGATCCGTTATTATTACTGACATCATCCAATGCCATATCATTCCATACAACAACCATCGCGTCACTTTTTTAAATGATTAAAAGTCATTTATTATCAATATTATTTAACAATATGGCGGATATATCTAGATTTATAAATATTTACCTATTTTACATTAGTCTATCTACCTTAGAAAATAATAATTGAAAATAATACACATTAAATGCGCACCTCAATTTATCTTGAGACTTTGAGTTCTTTAGGAGCCTTTAGGAGCTCTCAGGAGCCTTGGAACTTTAGGAGCTATCGAGTAAAACATGGCCTTCAAAGTCTTCAATCTTCTAGAGCCTTTAGGAGCTTTGAGGAGCTCTTTAGTAGCCTTCATGAGTTCTTTAGGAACTCTCAGGAGCTTTGGAATTTCAGGAGTCTTCAAGAGCTATCGAGCAAAAATGGGGTCTTCAGGGTCTTCAATCTTTAGGATCTTCAGAATCCTTTAGGAGCTTTGAGGAGCTCTTCAGGAACCTTCAAGATTTTTTAGAAGTTAACTTAGATAGACTGCCATTGCTGGTTTTTAGTCATTTTTTTTTAATTTTTTTTTATAAAGTAAACTACCAGTTGTTGGTTTTCAATTTACTTCCATTTTTTTGCAAGGAAAACCACCATTTGTTGGTTTTCAATTTACCTTGTTTATTCATGCTTTCTTCAAAGGTTCAAAGATCTCTCATGGAAGAAATGTCTTCCATGAGAAAATGTTCAGTTCTATGTTGTAAATCATCTAGAAATTCCTCCTTTGTTGTTGGCTTATGATATGTTTTTAATCGATGACCATTAAATAGCATAACTCTCTTTTCTCCATCAATCAGAACCAATTGGACAACTCCATTTTCAAATACTTGTTGTATCTAATAGGGTCCCAACCATCTAGTATGGAACTTCCCTTTAAACTCTTCAAATCTGGAGTCAAATAACAATGCCCAATCTCCTTCTTTGAATTGCCTGGACACAATATGCTTTTCATGCCATTCCTTCCTTTGCTTTTGAATCACCTCTATATGCTGAAGTGCCTCCATTCTCATTTCATCGAGTCTATTGAGTTGCAAAATTCTACTTTTCTTAGATTCAGGTAAATCAATTCCAATTTCTACTGCTATTTTCAATGTTTTTAATTCAAATTCTATTGGCATGACTGGATTTTTCCCATACACAAATTCATATGGAGAAAATCCAGTTGTTGTTTTCCATGTGGTATTATAGGCCCATACTACTTCATCCAACCTATCTACCCAGTCTGTTTTCCTTAATGAAACTATTTTTGTCAGGATATTCTCTAATTCTTTGTTGGTGACCTCCACTTGTCCATTTTCCCGAGGGTGATATGGAAAAGATTTTCTACGAGTCATTTGGTATTTATGAAAAAATGCTTCCATCATTAATGATACAAACTATGGTCCTTGGTTTGAAACAATTTCTCTAGGTGCACCAAATCTCTTAAGAATTTGCTTGTACAAAAAAATTGCAACTTTATCTTCAGTTGTTGCTGGTAATGCTTTCACCTTAGCCTATTTTGTTGCATAATCAGTACAAACAAGGATGTAACGTTTCCCTTTTGAAGGTGGATCGACAGGTCCCACAAAGTCAATGCCCCATTTTTCAATTGTTTCTAGAGCTATTTGTGGCTGAAATGACATCTCCATGGTTGGCGTGGGTCTTCCCATCCTCTGACATTCATCACAGTGTTTGACAAAGAATGAAACATCCTTTGTCATTGATGGCCAAAAATAGCTAGCTCCTAAGATTTTGTGAACTGTTCTCACTACTAAATAGTGTCCTCCTTCAGGCTCATGATGGCAGGTGTGTACTACATCATAAACATCTAACTCAGCTACACATCTGCATAAAACATGGTTAGGGCATAATTTAAATAAAAAACCATTAATCCACTGGAATCTAGTACTTTCATGAATTAACCTCTTTTTTCTTTTTTTTTTGATTGAAGTGACTTGGACATTTCCCTGTTACAAGGTAATTTTCCAAATCCACAAACCATGGTGGATGAATTGATATAGCAAATAGATGTTCATCTGGAAATGTATCATCCACTGGTTCTTGATTATCCCGTGAAACAATTTTGGAAAGAAAGTCAGCAACAACATTGTCTTTTCTAGGCTTATCAATGTTAGTTACATCAAATTCCTACAGTAATAGTAACCAACTGATAATGTGTCCACCTACTACAACCTTGTTCATTAAATATCTAATTGCATCATGGTTTGTATGTACGTAAACTTTGAAACCTATAATATAATGCCTAAATTTGTTTATTGCATATACTACAGCTAAAAATTCCTTTTCTGTTGTTGTATAATTTCTTTCAACAGGATTTAAATTTTTGCTAACATAATAAATTGCATGCATGGCGTCATTGTCATCTTTTTGTCCTAACATTGCTCCAATAGCCAGATTGGATGCATCTACATGTATGTGAAATGGTTCTCCCCAAACAGGTCCTTTAATGATCAAAGAAGTTGTTAAAGCTATTTTGATTGACTCAAAATATTATTGACAATCTTCAGTCCATACAAACTCCTCTTCTTTCTTGAGTAGTGTAAACAGTGGTGTTGCAATTTTACTAAATCCTTCTATAAACCTTCTATAATACCCAACATGCCCAAGAAAACTTCGTACACCAAAAATGATGAGCAAGGTAATTGATGTCACAACTTGCATCATTTAATCAATTATTTATCGATCCGGGTGTGTCTCAGAGCTATATGCGATAAGGATGGTTGTCACAGAATTTTGGGGGGTTTTGCACTGTAAACAGTGACTTCAAGTATCGATTTGGATCCTTCAGGAGCTTTTAGGAGATTTCAGGAGCTCTTCAGGAGCTCTCAAGAGCTAAACTGTAGTGACTGATTCCTAAGGTTTAATTCTATCTTATTTCCTAAACTAAAGTTATGTTGACTTATTTCTAACTTTATTGGATTTGATTTAGACCGATTCATGGAGAAGACTAACAATTACTTTAATTATTAATCTAAAATACAAAATCCAATTTAATTCTATTTGCTTCAAAAGAAATCTATATTTAATTGCTGAAAATTAAATGTTATTCTAAAAATAGAAATGAATTTCAAGGGAATGACAATTATTCTAGAAAACATAAATACTAATTTCCATGAACATCTTTCCACAAGTTCCCATCATTGCTTCTAACTAAACTTAATGAATAATTACCAAACTTAATTACTTTGAACAACATCTAAATCTGATTAACCTAATAAACCTTATAATGATTCTAACAACTTAATCTAACCATGATAAACTAATTTCAAAAGTGATTAACAGAAGTAACTATCCAAAACTAACATCCAATAACCGAAAATGATTTAACAACCTATCATTCTAGAATTAACATCTAACACTTCAATTTTAACATCAATGAACAAAAATAGCATAACTTAGTAAAATACCAACACAAGATTGACCCCTTTGGTTGAGTGGGCCCCGCTCTTCCTCAGGTAAGATCCCTTAACACAATGATTGATATAGAAAATAGATGTTCATCTGGAAATGTATCATCCATTGGTTCTTGATTATCCTGTGAAACAATTCTAGAAAGAAAGTCAGCAACAACATTGTCTTTTCCAGACTTATCAATGATAGTTACATCAAATTCCTGTAGTAATAGTAACCATCTGATAATGCGTCCACCTACTACAACCTTCTTCATGAAATATCTAATTGCAGCATGGTCTATATGTACGCAAACTTTGTAACCTATAATATAGTGCCTAAATTTGTTTATTGCATATACTATAGCTAAAAATTCCTTTTCTGTTGTATAATTTCTTTCAGCAGGATTTAAATTTTTGCTAACATAATAAATTTCATGCATGGTGTCATTGTCATCTTTTTATCCTAACACTACTCCAATAGCTAGATTGGATGCATCTACATGTATGTGAAATGGTTCTCCCCAAATAGGTCCTTTAATGATCAGAGAAGTTGTTAAAGCTATTTTGATTGTCTCAAAATATTTTTGACAATCTTTAGTCCATACAAACTCCTCTTCTTTCTTGAGTAGTGTAAACAGTGGTGCTGCAATTTTACTAAATCCTTCTATAAACCTTCTGTAATACCTAGCATGCCCAAGAAAAATTCATACACCAGTTTGGTTCTTAGGGATCTCAATGTTTTGTATGATCTCAACTTTCTTGGGATCAACCTTTATCCCCTCTTTTGAGATGTGATGTCCTAGAATAATGCCCTTTATCATCATAATGGAACTTTTTTCATGATTAAGTGATAATCTATAATCTTTACAACGTTTTAAAACCTTTTCTAAGTTTTTTAATGCCTCATCAAATGTTTTAGCATGGACTGTAAAGTCATCCATATAAATCTCTACATAAGAAATGGTGAAATCTACAAATATTACAAGTAATACTCTTTGAAATGTGGCTGGTGCATTACATAGTCCAAATGGTAAGACTGTATATGCGTATGTACCCCATGGATAGGTAAAGGTAGTTTTATCTTGATCTTTTGGGGCTACTTGGATTGTGTTATATCCACTGAAACCATCAAGAAAAGAGAAGTAGTTGCTATCTGCTAGGTTATTGAGTACCTGGTCAATGAATGGTAATGGAAAATGGTATTTCTTTGTTGCTTTATTCAATTCTCGATAATCTATACACACATGCCATTTTCCATTCTTCTTTGGGACAATAACCTATGGTGAAACCCACTGACTATCAAAGATTGGGTATATGAACCCTACTTTGAGCAGCTTGTCTATTTCTTTTTTAACAATGTCACGAAGGACATGATTGATACGCCTTTTTCCTTGTTTGATTGGTCTTACATATTTTTTGTAAATGTGGTGACTAAAAATTGAAGGATGGATTCCTCTCATATCAGTATACTCCCAAGCAAATGCTTCTATGTGTTTTTTTGAAATTTCTTTCAATTCTTTTTCTCGCGTTGGGGATAATGATGAATTTATATTGAGAGGTTTTTCTCCAGCTACTATAATCTCTTTGGTGTCTTTGGTGGAATCAATGGATTTTTCAACAAGTGTATTTAGAGGACAAGAGTGTTGTTCTTGTAATGTTGTTTCACAATTTTGTTTCTCCATTTCTGAAGTAAACTCTTGTTCCTCACATTCTTGAACATGTTCAACAATAGTAACCATGGATAACTCCACAATACTGTCACCTTTTGATTCTAAATCTTCATCCACCCAAAGCTAGGTATTTGGTTGAATTGATGGTTGTGTTGGTGGGTAGAGTGACAATTCATTTTGTTTTTGACCATTTGATATTATCATGCTTCTAGATCTACAATCAATTAAAGCGGCAATAGTAGCTAACTGTGGTCTACCTAAGATGATTGGATATCCATAATCTTTCTTTCTGGCTTTAAGAACCAAAAATTCAACTAGATAATCTCATGTGTCTATGGTAACCATGATCTCTTCTCTAATAGCTTCTGGTTTTGTGGTAGACTAGTCAGCTAATTGTAGAATAGTTGTTGTTAGCTGGATGGTTGTCATCCCCAACATCTCTATTGTATCAAATGTGATAACATTTATGGAAGATCCTAGATCAATTAGAAAATTTGATACCTCAATTCCATTAATACTCAGCATTATTACAGGGCTACTAGGATCATTATATTTTTGTGGAAGCAGTCTTCCTGATAACACATCAATAAGTTTTGTCCCTACTTGAATTGTGGAAGGTAGTTTCTTTTTCCTCCCTGGAGTTTTCATGCAAAGGGATTTAACCAACTGTTTTATCTCTAGTATATCTTTAATGGCCTGTAATAGTGGTATTTCAATGCTATTCTTTTTCAACTCTCTAAGAAGTTGAGAACCGACTACATTCATGTAATTAGGTTGAGAGATTTCAGGAGTGATTTTCTCTCTGTTTAATCTCTCAGGGTAGGGTGCCTGATTGATGGTTTGTTCTTTCTCCAAGTCTTGTTTGTTTGTTGAATTTTCATTTTCTTCCCCTCTTTCTTGAATTTTCTCTGCTGGTGTAGTTTGGACAGTTCAATTTCTTAACTAAATGTCATTAGCATCAACAACGTTCAAATTAGGGGTATTTGCATCATTACGCGTGTTTCTTGGATTTGCAACTGGTTGAGATGGTAGTTGTGGTTGGTTCACCTAATCATTAGGAGGATTAGGGGTAGTTATTGCTAGAGGTGTTTGTCCCCAGGGACGTTTTTGCCCCTAATTTTTCCATGGTTGGAATTGGTTCTAATTTTTTTGCCATGAGGACTGATTTTCTTGCCACTATGGCTATTGGTTAGCTTGCCATTGTGACTGATTCCATTAGGGATTCATCCATTTAGGTTGACCCCAATATGTAGGTGGTGGTTGTGGCTGATATGGGGGGGGGTCCATTGGTTTTGGTTCTGCCAAGGGTTTTGATTCCAGTTTAATTGAGAACCATATTGTCTTGGATTTGCATTATACCCTGTGTTTTGAGGTCTTTGGCCAACATAATTAAGCTCTTCTTCGACCTCTAGTGGTTTCTTCAGATTGCTTTTTATCCCAACCAAAAGATTACAAGAGATTTTTGGGTGTGTTTTCTCACAAATCTCACAGATTTCAACTTGATTTAATGGACATTCTCTTAAAAGGTGTTTTCCCCTACACTTGGAGTAATAAATAGACAATGGTTTAGTGGTTTTCTTATCTCCTTGCATATTGAGATGAAGAAGTAAGTTAGTCTTCATGTTTGCTAATTCCTCCATCACTTTTGACACATCAATTGTATGAGCCTTGTTTCTTCTAGAGTTTCTAGTTCCTACCTTAGTTCTAGAGTAGTTTCTACATATCTTGACAATTTCTTCCAAAGAAAGATTGCTAATGTCTCCCTTTCTCATAAGATTTAAGGACTCTCTTGATTCGTCATCAATGCCTCTTAGGAATATTGTTTTTCTAATTTCATTATCCAACGCATTAGTACACCTCTGATGCACAAACTATAACCTATCAACATAGTTTTCTAAACTTTCATCCTCCATTTGCCTTATTCAAAACAATTCCTCCTTTCTATCCCTTACTCTACAGTAGTCTTGATATTTATCCAAGAATTCAGTCTCCATTTGTTGCCAAGTTGCAATTGTTCTTGCGCCTAATCCCATGAACCATCATAAAGATGATTCTTTCAATGTAGAAGGAAACAACTTCAACTTTTGATTATCATTTGTGTAATCATAGGTCCAACACAAAATGTTGAACTCAAAAAGGAACTAGTCAAGATCCTTGGATGTTTTCCCTCTAAAGGTAGGCAAAACCAAAGGTGAGATATTTTTCATAGGAGGTTCACCAATCTATCTTTCAAGATTGATAGGAAAAGAGAAGGTCCTATTAGCTGGTGGACGTTCAAGTTGTTCACCCATTTCTTCTTCTTGAAATGGATCTCTATTTTCTTCTTGATTGTCTATCTGTTGTTGTTGATTATTTTCTTGATCTTCAATTTGGTATTGCATTATATCTTCTTGATCAAAATCAATATTTCTTCAAAAATTAACGTTGCATGGAAGAAACCTCCCTTGATGATCTATATTTTGTCTCATCCACAATTCAGGTTTATTTTCCTTATCAACACTAAAGCTTAATACTTTATAGCCATATCTTGTTTAATCCCTTGCAACGGTGCCAAAAATGATGAGCAAGGTCATTGATGTCACATCTTGCATCATTTAATCAATTATTTATCGAACCAGGTGTTTCTTAGAGCTATATATGATAAGGATGGTTGTCACAGAATTTTGGGGGGTTTTGCACAGTAAACAGTGACTTTAGGTATTGATTTGGCTCCTTCATGAGCTTTCAGGAGCTCTCAGGAGCTAAATTGTAGTGACTGATTCCTAAGGTTTAATTCTATCTTATTTCCTAAACTAAAGTTTTGTTGACTTATTTATGACTTTATTGGACTTGATTTAGACCAATTCATGGAGAAGACTAACAAGTACTTTAATTCTTAATCTAAAATACGAAATCCAATTTAATTCTATTTGCTTCAAAAGAAATCTATATTTAATTGCTGAAAATTAAATGTTATTCTAAAAGCAAAAATGAATTGCAAGGGAATGACAATTATTCTAGAAAACATAAATACTAATTTTCATGAACAGATTTCCAACAAAATCCAACTTCATCTTTCCACAATTTCCCATCATTGCTTCTAATTAAACTTAATGAATAATTACCAAACTTAATTACTTCGAACAACATCTAAATCTGATTAATCTAATAAACCTTATAATGATTCTAACAACTTAATCTAACCATGATAAACTAATTTCAAAGGAGGTTAACATAAGTAACTATCCAGAAATAACATCCAATAACCAAAAAATGATTTAAAAACTTATCATTCTAGAATTAACATCTAACACTTCAGTTTTAACATCAATGAATATAAATAACATCAATGAAAAAAATAGCATAACTTAGTAAATACCAACACAAGATCAATCCCTTTGGTTGAGTGGGCCCTGCTCTTCCTCAGGTAAGATCCCTTAACACAGTGATTGAATCAACTTCTTTCTTTCATTCCACTTGATCAAAATGGGACGCAAAACAAAGTATTGCCATTGAATTACAAAATATTGATTGAAAATTATCTAACTTCTATTTAAAACTGAAACATGGATATTTATAAACATATCCTTATTGAATTCACAACATGGTGATTAACTTCCAAGATTCAAGGCGTCTAACTAAAGTGAAACTGAAACAGGACTAAAGTAGGACATAGAGAAATATGCCAGATTGGCGTTGGAAGTAGAAGTTCCATAACCGACTACAAAGAAGCCGATTTGGACTTGAGTGTTTCATCATCCAACTGGGCCCATCTATGGCATGATTATTTCACTTGATCAAATAGAGAGTTTAACCACATCATCAATCTTTAAAATACCCTGTTCAAAACCCTTAAGAAAAGGATAACAATTATGGTGGTAAAAGATCAATGCAACATAATTATCTCATTAATATCATCATAAAGTAACATATTTAACATAAACCATTACTTTCAAATATATCCACTAATTTAGCTAAACATAAGGTAAAGTAAGTAAATATTTTAATCTATAATCTCCCGCCAGTCATGTCAATTAACAAAAATAACAAGTCTTTTAAACATAAAATGATTCAAATAAAAGAATTCAGAGTCTCTCATCACCAAGCCTTCTTCAAATGGATATCTTTCACTTTCAATTAATCTTCTACACACTAATTTGATCTGGCTTCACATCCTTAGTATCTCAACTCCATACTCTTGCTACTTGCTGCACTATTGGCTTCACAACATCCCACACGTTTACCATAGAAGCTGCAACTCGGTGTCTTGTGAGACTACTTTCGGCGTTGTTGCGGCTACGTCAACTCTACCATAGCTGTGGACTTGCATTCCTCTCACATTGTCCTTGAGTTCTTGTGGTCGAGGGTGGTAACACTTTCGTATTACTACTTTGTTGTTGGATTTGAGTAATATAGTGTCTCTTGTAGTGTTTGGATTTGTTTCCATTTCAAAATTGTTTCCTTTATCATATTTTGATCTCTATCTATTTGGCTATCTGTGGAGGTGGAAACACCAAAGCAGGGGTTTGACTGCTACAAACCCCTATACAATCCCAACAATTTTCTTCCCTTGGTTGTGTGTAGGTACGTGTTCATGTGGAGCTTGTTGGTGAACTAGACCCTTCATGAGTTCATTTCCACCGCCTTTGTCCTTGTCATCTTCTATATCATCTTTCTAGTTATTTTGCTTATTTTGTTAGTTATCATTTTAGTTAGCACTTCAAACCTCAATCACTAAGCAGATAGTAGGTTTTGGACACTCTTCACTATCCTTATACACTTTCTATCCATACAGACGTGACTTCCCCTGTGAGATGCCAGTGCACTGTGATGTCATCATTGACTTGTATTGCCGTCCTCCGGTAGAGAGTTGTTTGAGGTACAATTTGGGTTCCTGAATCCTGCTCGTTTAGCCCCATTCAAACTCCCAAGTTAGTAGAGTGACAAAATAACTGAGAGTGCTCTTCATTCTCTATCCTTGACCTAAAACACTTGTCCAACCTAAGGTAGACTAGGGTAGCCTTCCACTCTCAACTCTTCATGACCTAGAGCCTTGGTGTGGTTGGTCCCCCTCCTCTACAAGTGGATTTCCATGCTAAGACTATAGAATGCTTAGATCGCCTAGGTAATCAATCATCTTTACAAGGAACACCTAGGGAAATAAAATTGTGTCAAATATCAGTTGTGCAGATGCATAAGGCGAAACACAAAGTATATCAAATCTTTGCAGTTAAAATGGAAAAACTTGAGGAAAGTGAGGAATCCATTTCTCAAGAAGTTGAAGAAGGTGAAATGGTGGAATCTAGAGAAATGGATATGGAAAAGTATCCTATCATTTAGAAATTTTTGAATGCTTTTCCAGATGAATTACTTGGAATACCTCCCAAGGGAGTGTTTGATTTCACCATTGACCTTGTAGTAGGAATGTAACCTATATCCAAAGCCTCTTATAGGATGACCACAACAGAACTTATGGAGCTTAAGGCACAATTAGAGGAGTTTCCAAAAGGGCTAATTAAACCCAATGTTTCACCTTGGGAAGCGCTAGTAATCTTTGTAAAGAAGAAAGATGGCACATTGCACTTATGTATCAATTATTAGATGCTTAACAAAGTTGTGATAAAGAATAGGTACCCTTTTCCATGCATAGATGATCTCTTTGATCAGATGCAAGGAGCAACAATGTTTTCTAAGATTGATCTATGGTCAATTTATCATCAACTGAGGATCAAGGATGAAGATAATTTTAAAACTGAATTTAGGACTAGATACAGTCATTATGAGTTCACAATCCTACCTTTTGGGCTTATGAATGCACCTATAGCATTCATGAAACTAATGAAAATGTATTTAGGGACTTCTTGGATAGATTTGTATTAGTTTTTTTAGATGATATTTTAATCTATTCCAAAAATGAAGAAGAGAATTGTAGACATTTAGAAATTGTCTTACAATGGTGAAGAGAGCATAAGCTTTATGGGAAACTTTACAAACTTGCACCTTCTTCTGGAAGAAAGATTGGTATCTTTGTCATGTGATTACGGCTAATGGAATTGTAGTGGATCTAGCTAAGATAAAAGTGGTACTTGAGTGGCCAATGCTAAAGAGTGTACCTGAGGTTAGAAGTTTTATGGGTTTGGCAGGTTACTATCGAAAGTTTGATGCAAACTTTTCCAAGATATATTTTCCTATTACTTCATTGTAGAGGAAAAGGAAAAAGTATGAGTGGTTTTAAAAGTGTCAAGCAACATTTAACCTACTAAAGGAGAAGTTGACTACGACACCAATTTGAAGGTAACCAATCTAGAGGACAACTTTAATATCATTATGAATGCATCAAGAGAAGGATTAGGTGGAGTATTAAAGGAAGAAGGGCGAGTTATAGCTTATGAATCAAGAAAGCTAAAGCCCTATAAGAAAAATTATGTGTCACATGATTTAGAGTTAGCAACAATAGTTCACACATTGAAAATGTGGAGACACTATTTAATGGGTAAACCATTTGAACTAAAGACAGACCATCATGTTCTAAAGTAATTGTTCACCCAACCCAACCTCAATGCATGACAAAGGAGATGGTTGGAAATAATAACCGATTATGACTTCAACATTAATTACATCAAGGGAAAAGAAAATCGGGCAGCTGATGCCCTAAGTCGTAGGAGGCATATTGCTTCAATAGTAGCAATTCAAACTAACTTCAAGGACCAAGTGTTGCAAAAATCAAAGGGTGATGAATATTATGAGAAAGCCAAGAAATCACTCTTGGATAATTCGTAGGAAACAAGGTATGAAGGATTTAATTTTGAACCTAGTGGATTATTAAGGTTTAAAGGAAGGATATATGTGCCTAATTCTGAAGAATTAAGGAACTTATTTTGGAAATAAGTTAATAATGCAACATACTCTGGACATCCTGGTGTAACCAAAATGTTGGTGGATGTGAAGCCTTTGTGTTTTTGGAAGGGAATGAAAGGAGACATTGCTAGTTTTGTAGGAAAGTGCTTGAAATGTCAAAGGGTGAAGGAGGAGCATCATCACCTTGCAAGAATTTTGTATCCTCATGATGTTCTCGAGAGTAAGTGGAAATTCATAAGTATGGATTTTATGCAAGGCCTACCTATGTCTAGGAACAAGCATAATGAAATTCTTGTGGTAGTGGACAAGCTTACCAAGGTAGCACATTGTATTCCTAGGAATTTAACTGATGGAGCTCTTGTTGTAGCATGAAAGTTTATTCAAGAAATTTTTAGATTGCATAGGATTCCTAAAAATATTATCTCTGATAGGGATGCCCAAGTGACTTCTAGGTTTTGGAAAATCTTGTTTTCTTCACTTGGTATCCATTTGAATATAAGTTCAACATATCATTAGAAGACAGATGGTCAAACTAAAAGAGTTAACCAGATACTTGAAGATCTATTGAGAATGTATTGCATGATAAGTAATACAATTAGGAAGATTACCTACCATTGGTGGAGTTTGCATACAATAATTATTATCATTTTGCAATCAAGATGGCTCCATTCGAAGCATTGTATGGCTGAAAATGTTGAACTCTTATAAGTTGGGATAAGCTTGAAGATAGGGTAAGCCTAGGACCAAAGATTTCATAAATGGAGGAGCAAGTTGGAATTATTAAGCAAATGTTGGTGGAAGCTAATGATAGACAAAAAATTTATGCAGATTCCAAGCGGGTACTCAAAAATTTCTTAGTGGGAGAAAACGTTTTGTTAAGGGTCAGGCCTCATAAGAGTTCTATTAAGTTTGGAAAATCATCCAAATTAGCTCCACACTATGTAGGTCCTTTTGAGGTACTTGAAATGATCAACCTTATTACATCTTGAATTTCCTTGCCACCAACTCTTACTCGAATGCACAATGTCTTTCATGTCTCTTACCTTAAGAAGTTGTGGACTATGGAAATTTCATGCACAACTTCCTTTATCCATACTAAAAGGGGAATGAAGAAAGGGGGATCCAATTTCACAATGATCGCATTCAAGAACCAACCCTTGAGATTTCAATGCAAAAGAGATTGAAATCTATCAAAGGGGATTGTCTTAAAGGCTGAAAGCTAATAAAAGGGTTTACCAATAATGCAAAACCTGTCAAATGTAAAATGTTTGAAAACACAGTGTAGTATGTAAAAAGACCTAAAAAGATGAATAAAAATGCAAATAAAATAGAACAAGAAAGTAAAATAGAAAAGGTGCACTTGGAAATGTGTTGAAGACTAGAATGAGGACTGGAAATGTTGCTGAACTTGAAATTTTGACCTACTGTGACTCATTCGCCATTCTGGGCGAATAAGTCCTAGATCTAGAAAACTACATCGGAGCCTGTTTTGGGAAATGGGTATCTGAATCTACAAAAATATCTGAAAAATAGGTACAGTGGGAATCATATGCCATTAATGGTGTATGAGTCCACTTTGACTTTTCTGAAAACCCGAAAGTGGAATATGAAGCTCTTAGTTTTCTCTTTCTGCTCCTCTAGGTGTCCAAATCTAAAACCCTAATTTTCGGCACTGTAAGTGACTTTATGTGGATATTTTGACCTAGCCAATAAGGGGATGAATTCAACAAGTTTTCAATCTATTCCTCAATCATCTCCAAGCCTTCAAAGTACTCAAATCTGCAATCACACAAAGAAATAGAACAAAAGTGTTGATTGTTAGGGTATTGGGGGTTTGCCTTAGTCAAACCCATTTTAGGTAATTAAACCAAAATGAAGAAATAAGATAATGAAGCATGAAATACATGAAACAATGCAATTAAAAACTTTTCATGATGATAGATCCTAAATTGCTACAACAATGGATGAAGAATCTACCCTTGAATTTCTTTGAATGCTATCTTGATGACTTAAAATGCTAAAACCCTAGCTTGCTTAACTTGAGATGGATAATGAATGATGAATGAATAATGAACTAGTGTTTAGAAGATTTTTTAAATAGGAAATCCTACTCAAATTCCTATTAATTTGATCCCTAAGGTTGACATTGAAGAAAATTAAACTTAAAACCCAAATTTTCCCACTCAAACATCGAAAATGACCCAAATGGGACTCATTCGCCAAGTTGGGTGTCTTAGTTCCACCTGGATGGGACTTATTCACCCAAAGTGGAAAATGGGTCTCACAGGGGCTCTTTTTCCAGTTGGGATGTCAGGGAGTGAAGAAATTAGGTTTATATGTTGATATAGTCAGGTTTTTTATCAAAATAAGCCTTGGGATGCACAATATGGGGTCATAGGGTCCTATTAATGATGATGTAAAGGGTACTTAGGGCTAGGGACACAAAGTTCAATGTGAAAGTGTGATTAAATATACTTTACAACATTAAAATGAGGTCCACATAGCCTAGAAGGGCACCACATCCAATGTGAATGTGTACAACACTAGATTAAAACTAGGTTTAATTTACAAGCCTTCTAGATTAATGTGAGAATGCAATTAAATAACATTGAATTAAGGAAAAATAGGCCCATTACACTTAGATGCTTAATAAAAGTCTAGAAAAGTGTGAAAGTGATTTACAACACTTTACAACACCTTTACAAGACTTGCATTTTATTCAGTTTACAAGGGCCCAAGACCAAATGTGAATGTGTTATCCACATTACAACATTAAATGAAGGAAATATTAAGCAAAAATCACAAGGAGGACCTAAAAAAGACAAAAAAAAGTAGAACATTTACTTTTTTGGTGTCCACATTTAGCCCCCACTTTAGTGAGAGGATGAACCTGCTTCAAACTCACACTAAAGTAGACATTCAAGAGTGGTCCAATTGTACCAATGCGGATGGTCTAGGATAACAAAGATCAAGGAAGCAGTCAAGCCCCTAGGATCCAAGATCCTAAGTCAAACCAACATAAGCACAAAAGGACACACACAAGGTATAATATTTGCAACAAAACAAGATACATGATCATGCAATGGAAATAACTAGAAGGAAGAGAAGTACAAATGAGAAGAAATAAAAAGGTGGATCAAGCTTTGACCATTTGTCCAACACGTTGCGGATCAGATCTAAGTTGTTTTTCCAAAAATGCATACTCACTCTGAGGTGACAAAACGTTAGGTTGATTGATGGGTGAGAAGTCCTAGAAGGTGAGACACATACACTCATGGCTGGTATGCACTCACACACATGAAAGTTGGATATGGGGAAATTCATGCCTTGAATTGGGATTCCCACTCAAACCATACCAAATTTATACCTCTCGATAACTTTGATAAGGTGCCACACAAAAATGATCTTCAACCTCTATTAGGCAAGCAAAACTTCATATGCTTAAAACTCATAGACATTGTAAATGCAAAATAGTACAAGGAATATTCAAAGGGATTTTGCTTAGTTCGTACGAGGTCTCTTCTTAGGGAACATTGTACCTAATGTTTCCAAGAGCGGATGTTTCAAAGAAGTATCACACTCTTGGAGGGAATCAAGCCCAATGACATCACCAAGAAAATGACACATCACAAGAAGAAAGAAATTGCACAATGAGATATGAGTGTCGATGTATGCCCCCACTTTAAAGCAGTTGCTAACACCATACTGTGAGCAATTGTTTTAAAGTAGAAGAAGACATGAGAGCTTATTCAAAATGCTCTATGCCAAGTTATATGTTTCCCATAAGCTATGCCATGAAAAAGGTAGTATGTCACATGCGAGCCCACTTAAGGCATGTTGTCCACATCCCAAGCTCACTCTTATATGTTCATGAAAGGTGATCAACTAGCCGAAAGAGGCAACAACAAGTGACATATGAGGACAAGGCTAACTAACTCCTTGCCCCCACTTAGTGCAAGACAAGGATGAGCTGAAATTGATGACATGAATGCTAGAGTGAAAATTAGTATCAATTAGAGGAATTAGGTGCCCCCACATAAGGAAGAGTACCAAACTCCTTAAGATGTTGGATTTTACTACTCAAATCCTTACATTCATTAGTAACATGACCATAAACTCTATGATATGTACATAATGAATTCTTGTAATAAAATTTCTTTCATGTTCTTGGGGGAAGAGATATCAAATGATCTTGGAGGAGTCTCAACAGGATACTTTCTTGATTGAAAGAAGATGTTCTTTTTGGCATATGGATTCTAGTGTTGTCATTGATGGCAACCTAAGTCATTGATTTGGTCCGCACTATAGTTCTGACTATACCGGAAGATAGACTGGGAGAATAGGGTATTTAGATAAGTTAGGGAAAAAGCATTTATTACAAAAAAAGTTAAGTGTGAAATATAAAAGGCAACTTGAAATCCTCATTTTCCACTTTGTGTCAAAGAATTTAGAAGGAGAGCACTCTGCACTAGAATTTCAAATGCATGAAGAGAATTCGGCAACAAAACCCTAATCCATCAGGTACCTTAGTTATATTGAGAAATTTTAATTTGGTGTGTGGTTGAAGAACTTCTTTGGTATTTTTGAGACATGTGTATGGAAGGGAAAATAGAACAAATCAAAGGAGTGGTAAAACTAGATGAATATAGCAGTGAAAAGATTAGAGCTGAAAGAAACTTGTCGCACAATGAATTGAAATGGTTGAAAGAATTGAAACATAAAAGCATGGATATTTGGAGTGAATTTCCTTCTTTTGGAAACACAAAAATCGTTGAGTTTGTTCTAAACATATTGAATGATGACATTTTGATTCTAGATAAACCCTATCATATCTTGAAATAAGTTATTGCAGTTGTAACCAGGTTATGCAAGGTTGGGGAAGTGTCGAGGAAGAAGTCGAAACCCTAACTGGTGTAACTAGAGATCAAAGGGAATTAATAATATCCACAATTAAGGATCCAGTGACAAGGTATATTGTGCATGGAATATCTTACAAAATATTTTTCAGAAACAGAGAAGGTGCTACTTCGGTAGGTGCATACATTTCACACAAAATGATAATGGAAGATCAGGATTTTGATCTTTGCGGATTACTGAAAGATCAATTAATGGAGACCATGCAATTGACAAAGGAAATAAGTTACCCTTTTAGGTTGGTACTCTGGTTATATGCCTTGTAATGTATTTTTTGAATTTCTTACCTCTGAATGAAAATGTAATGTGGGAAGACAGTGAACCAGTTTGCAAGTGTATTTACATATACTCTAACAATTTGGAAAACTGTGATCAAGTGTATGAAAGTTTCTTTAAGGATTTGCTAAGGAAGTTTGGATCAATTGGTATTTCCATTCTAGTAAGGGAACTTGAAGTCGTTTCCTCCTTCGATGAGATGGAGAGAAAGAAGAGAAGAACAAAGGAAATTGTTGTTAGTACTCCACCAGCTTGCAAGACTTAAAAAGTTGAAGGGAAAGGGAAAGAACAAGTAATTGTGGACATACCAGATGAGGAATCTGATAAGGAAACTGAGGACACCCTTGGAAAAGAATTGGAAATAGATGAAATAGAACAAGAAAAGGAAATGACAGAGGGAAGTGAAGGAGAAGGTGATTTAACTAAGGAAGAGTTATTGTAGCTTATCCATGTGGAAGATGGAATGCATAAAATTGTGAACATATGGATTATTAGACCCTCGTATGAGTAGGACATGATCTTAAGCATTCTAAGTGGTCATTTTGTGCACAATTATATCAAACCAGAGAGTTTGCAAAATAAGTTGCCGAAAGAGATGATTGAATGTATCAAGGAAATCATGGACTCTGAGTCTCATAATAAGGAAGAAGAAGTGATTCTACATTTGAAGAAGCAGTACAGATTGTCACTTACTAAGCTAGAAAGGCACATGAATGAGCTAAGGAAATGCATAAACACAACAAACAAAATTTATAACTATTGTCTTCAATGGCCTCATGCAATCAACAAGTACAAGGAGAAGTTGGAACAAATTGAAATAGAGTTGAACAATATTGGTTAAAATTTTAACATGTCTCAGGATCAAGATGGTGCAATGAGGAAAAGGATTCAGGAATTGCAAACAGAGCATACAAATGTTTAGAGCACTAGGAAAAAAATTGTGGACACCTTTTGGAAAGTGAAGGACATAATAGAATGCAGGCTGGAACAATTGATTGAGATACTGAAGAAGGGGGAAGTATTAGAAGATGCCTTCACCATTCCATAATCCCTCATCAAGATTATCAACCAGACATCTAAAAATAATAGCATGATCATAATCACCAGGATTGCAGTAGAAGCATGGAAGAAATTCCTTCCAGAGATGAAGAAAAAGTACAAAATAATCTTCAATAAGCAAGTGTATTTCTTCAAGTATTTGAATCAATTTTTGCTCAAGTTTTTGGTTATATCTTCATAAGGGGAGATTTTTGGCATAAAGGGAAAAATAAAATATTTTATTATCTTTTTCATTGATGTCAAAGGGGGAGAGAGAGTAGTGAAAAATGCCTTATCAATCTTGGGGAGAGTTTTGTTGAGTCTTGTTGAGTTTTGGATTTTTGAAGTTTCGTTGGTGTTGACACTTAATAATTTTTCACTAAGTGTTGCCATCAATGCCAAAGGGGGAGATTGTTGGCATATGGCTTCTAGTGTTGTCATTGATGGCAACCTAAGTCATTGATCTGGTCCACATTGTAGTATCTGACTATACCAAAAGACATAGTGAAGAACAGGGTATTCGACTAAAGATGAATTTGTCAAGTAGTTTTCATTCTCAATTTTGGTTGTGGATCTCAAGGAAGGTCGTTGGGTATCTGAAATGTGTTATTCTTGAGTTTTGTGTTGTCGCATCATGTGGTGTACGATTTAGGAGATCCAGTTATTTGATTTTTTGTTCATCAATATATGAAGGCCGACTAAGCGAATGTTGGGTGTTGCAAATGTTCAAGATGGAATTGTTTAAAGTATTTTTGTATTGGAGATTTTTTTTTGGTTCCTAACTATGCTATGACCGACTTTGGTGGGTGCACATTAAATGTTCATGATTTGAGCTGACAAATGGAAGATATTTTATATTTCATTGGAGTTGACATAGAGCGATTGAATTCTTGGTAGCAGATATATATATATATATGAGATTAGTTAATTCATTTTGGTACGCATGTGTGAGAGTTTGATATGTATTGATGTGTGTGCAAATATCAAGAGAGTTGTTGAGCGATTTTCATTTGTGTAGAAGAGGATTTTGTAAATCAAATTAAGGTAGAGCAGAGTGAAGTGTAGAATTAGACAGAAGGTCCAAAATATGATCTATGAGCCTAACCAAAACTGTAATCAGGCATTTGAAGATGCTACTTTCTCAGTTCAACCTTTTGTTGTAATCCAAATATTTTGTAATGCAACAAGCCTTCCTGATTTTGAGTAGTGAGCTCTAGGCAGTGTGTCTAAATGCAAGTGCATTCCCATTTTGTAAAACACTTATATTTTGAGTACTCAAATTGTGGATTAACCTCCACTGTGGGTTTTTCCTTAACCGGGTTTCCACGTAAAAATCCTTGTGTTATGGTGTTGTTGCTTGTTGTTCTATGTTCATGTATCTTTCTTTTGATTGAATTTTTTAAGCACTTGAGAGAACATATTAATAAATGTTGCAAATTGCACAATACTGATTCACCCCCCTCTTATTGTTGCTTGAGTCCAATAGTTCCTTTATTATGTGACAAAGATACTTCTTTCTTAGTACTAGATGTCATACCTACGCAAGACTCTTTAGATTGCAAGATTTTGTTCTCTCCTTTATATGAAGGTGTAAAATCTAATGAATTTGAATCAATAATGTTTTGTGTGATGAAATTTACATTAAGCGAGGATTTCTTTGTTGGTTTCATTTCTTGCAAAGGATAACCGTCAAGACCACTAGTGTCTATCAATTCAAGATGCACTACTGTTAAAGTCATCTTAGAAGGATGTTTTGTGATCATGCTGATATTAAGTGAAGGTTTGTTTATTTCTATCAAAGGACAATAACCAAAACCATAAATTTATTCTTGCATGTTAGGATCTATAGGGTTGCATATACCTTGTTCTCTAGCACCACATCATTTTCCACTATAGCCAAGTTGTTTCATAAGTTCATAACCTTTTCTATAAATATTTTTCATTGCTTTTGGATCTAGTGGTTGTTCGTAATCAGCTTCGTCAAAGGTTGTGTATTTTTTTGTGTTTTGTTCTAAAGTGGTTGAGGTGGATGCTTTCGAAGGGTCTTTCGAATTTTGTGTTGAAATTACCATTGTTTCTTTTCTCTTGTTAGATTTTGTGTATGATCTTGTATTCTCCCATGAATGTTGGTGTGAAGTCTAAGGAACCCCAATCATCGTCCAATAGCTTCATGACTTTGTCAATGTCTTGTGCTTTGTCTTTTTGTTGCACGTGCTAGACTTGTGTAGTTGGTGTTAATGTTGCCAAAGGATTTTCCTTGTTTTTCTCAATGTTTAAAAAATTGTTTGGGTTAGTGATGCAAAGCAGGGTAGAAGGTGTCTAAACAATATCAATTCAAAAAAAAATCCTATTCAATGGTCTTAACACATCAAACAAGAAGATTTCCTTCATAATTTGCAACTATTGCTTGTAGCACAACAAACACCTCTTTTCTGTCATAATTTGCAAACTAGGCCTCAAAACCAGAATCTAATCACTATTCTGGATATCCTTTTTGACACTTAAAAACATATCAAAATTATAGGAGTGGTTACTTTGGAACAAAACCTTCAAATCTCTATTGCTATGCTTCAACATAGGCCTAATTAGGTCTTTTAAAGTATTGAAAATCTTAACCAATCAATCCCAACTGCTTTTTAACTCCCTCACTATTCAACTTCCCATTTAGACCCAAAAATGCAAAAAATGCAAAATTGCCTTGACAACTTTTCCCAACTTTTGCAACATTTACAAAAATGTCTCAACAACCCACCCAGTAAACTAACACTGACTCAAATACATATGGAATTGTCTAAATATAACTTATTATCACAAAAACATGACTCAAACACCAAAAACACAACATTAGACTCCTTTATGTATCATGGAGGCCTATGGTGCCCTGTACCATACTCCCCGGGAAAAATTGACTCAAGTCCCCTTGAGGATAGTGTTGCAACAATAGAATATTACTTGTTCATGTCATTCTATAACCTCCAAGTGATTTCTCCATCTAGTAAACCCTTCCACTGAATCAAATACTAAAAAAAAGCATTGTCTTTTGGATTTGACCAGTTCTTCACATGAGAATGTTGCTCTCCACTTAATGGATGACCTTTGATTGCTCCTTCATTTGAGAATGTTGTCAAATATACTTCCTCATCTATAACCATATCTCCTTCTTCCTTGTAATGCACTTCCTTCCTCTTCACTTCAATGTTGTACTTGGTCTTGTCCTCATTTATTTGCAACTTACCCTTATCCTCTTGACATGTCCTTTCCATTTCTTCCACTTGATGTTCTGCCCCTATGTTTGTTGCTCGATCAAGTATTTGAACCTATGATATGAAAGAATTAGAATGACCACTATCCTCTTTAGAAAACAATTAATGGAACACCTCTTCTATCCTCATATCAACATACCTTTTAAGCCAACCTTGAATTTGCAAAATCAATTCATCCTTGACCTTCAACTCAATATCATTTCCTTCCAAAATCAAATTCTTCATATCTGTTGTCTTCACATCTCCAAGTCTAGGAGTGGTTGCAAATCCCATGTGCTTTTCTTCCTCTACCTTTATGAACTCTTTCCTACCAATCATCATCACATTGGATGCCTTAGTCTTTCCTTTATCATCTTCTATCAATGGTGTCAAAGCAAAGGAGATACCATATTTTTCTATCTCATAGGTATTTCTTCTACCATCATACATAGCATGCCTATCAAATTGCCAAGGTCTCCCCAACAACAAATGGAACACATCCATAGGCAATACATCACATAGAATTTTGTCCTTATACCCTCCTATATTGAACTCCACCCAACTTTGTTCACTTAACAAAACACATTGACCCTCATTCAACCAAGAAACTTTATAAGGAGTATCATGTGGTATTCCAGGAAACTTGAGCTTTTCAACCATCTCAATTGAAACCTTGTTATTTGTGCTTCCTGAATCAATTACAACTTTACATACCTTACCCAAGCACTTACAAATTGTCTTGAAGAGTGTCCTTTGTGATGGCTCCTTCTCCTTTGATGCTTTGATGAGAGTTATTCTTACCATTAGTGATTATCCAACTTCAAGAGCAACATGTTATGATGGAGAGTTTACGCTCTCATTTTCCTCCTCTTGCACCAATTGAGTCATTTCTCCTCCATGAGAACTAGAGGCTTGACCATCATTACACTACCATGCTTGATGTCCAAACTTGTTGCATTGATAGAATCTTCCTATGAATCCTTGTAACCCTCTTCCTTATCCTCCAAATCTTCCTGTAAAGCTTGATCTACCACCTCTAAATCTACCTCTCTGATCAACAGCTTGTTCTTTTTCTTTGCTTATGTCTTCTTGACTTTCATAGGATTGCCTTGGGTTAGAAAATGAAACTCTTCCTCTACTATTGCTGCCTCTGCCCCTATTTGACTTGTCTTGCCTTCTCTTTAGTTTTTCTTCAGCCCTTATTGCCATTTAATAGCATTCCTCAACCGTTCTTGGATTTTACAAAGTTAACTCATCTTGAATCTTGAATCTTAATCCAATCAAATATCTAGCAACCTTTTCCACGTCATCCTCCATGTGACCTGCCCTTATGCGCAACTTATAAAATTCTTCAGTATAGGCTTTGACTTCCATTTCTTTTTGTTTCAAACTTTGAAGTTTCTTATACATTTGAATTTCATAATCAGATGGTAAGAACTTACCCTTAAACTTAGCCACCCTTTTTTCCCAAGAAATAATCTTTGACTTACCTTTCTTCCTCCTTTTAGATTGCTCATAATCCCACCATAATAAAGCATGACCCTTCAACTTTGTTTTCACTATCTTCACCTTTTGTTCCTCTAGTATGTCTTCACATTCAAAATAATTGTCAAGCGTTGCAATCCAATCCAAAAGTTCTTCATCATTCAAATTACCTTCATACTTAGGTACATCAATCTTGACCCTTTTTTATCTTCCTTGACTGCTCTCAGTAGCTTGGCCATCCTTTGATCATCAGGATCCAATTCCTCTTCCTCTTCTTCTTCATTCTCCTCTTCCCCTTCTTCTTTGGGGTCACTCTCATCATCTAGAACCACACCTCTTCTTTGACTGGTTTCAATAGCATCAAGCCTTGCTACCACCATATCCTGAAGTTCTTTCAACCTTCTAATCTCCCTTGCAGTATTTTCCTTCATCTCATTCATTTCCCTAGCCATATTGTTATTCTTTGGAGGCATCTTGTTCACTTTTTCACTTCACACTTTCCCTTTACAGACCTACCTATGCTCTGATACCAATTTGATGTAGAGTAGGGTAGAAGGTGTCTAAAAAATCTCAATTCAACAACTTTTCCAATTCAATGGTCTTAACACATCAAACAAGAAGATTTCCTTCACTATTTGCAACTATGCCTTGTAGCACAACAAACACCTATTTTATGTCATAATTTTCAAACCAAGCCTCAAACCTAGAATCTAATCACTATTCTAGATACCCTTTTTGACACTTCAAAACATATCAAAATTACAAGGGTGTTTACTTTGGAACACAACCTTCAAATCTCTATTGCTATGCTTCACCATAGGCCTAATTAGGCTTGTTTGAATGGCTCTCAATAAGGTTTTCAAAACCCAAGCTTTAGATCTTCTCCCCAATGTCTCAGATATGTCAAATAAGGCCTATGCAATCAATTCCAATCACTATGAATATTTTCTAAGAGGTTTTCCACCAAACTCTAACTCCTATTGCACTTTCAATGCCAAAAACAATGAATTTTTCAAACTAGGGCATCACCCAATTTTCCCAAATCCTCCATTCCCTGCTCCTTCAACATGGAGAATAAAAAACCTAGCCTATTCTAATCCATTCCACCGAATTTGAAGAATTTTCCACTGGTGGTATGGCTAGAGATTCATCTTTTTCCTCAAAACCTACCCTAAAATAGGGTTTCAAAATAGTTTTTAGTAAAATGCTTCTAACTCACTCCAATTTGAATGAAAATAGATGAAATCAAAGCCAAATGTTAGCTATTTCATTACTTCATCAATCCCAATAAAAATAGATCAGTTTCAGGTTGTACAAGGCCGTACCAACCCCTATAGCAGCAAATTACACCTTAAAACATAGGAAAATAGAGCTTTTTATTCCAATTTCAAATTTTCAACATCAAAAACCTATCCCAACATTCAAAAAAGTATTTTAAAGCATTAAAAATCTTAACCAATCGATCCCAATTTCTTTTTAACTCCCTAACTATTCAACTTCCCATTTAGACCCAAAAATGCAAAAAATGCAAAATTGCCTTGACAACTTTTCCCAACTTTTGCAACATTTACAAAAATGACTCAACAACCCACCTAGTAACCTAAAATTGAAACAAATACATATTAAATTGTCTAAATAGACCTTATTATGACAAAAACATGATTCAAACACCAAAAACACAACATTAGACTCCTTTATGTATCATGGAGGCCTATGGTACCTTGCACCAGTTAGGGTTTTCTTTGAGTGTGTACACTTTGTTGTTGTAGATGTATTTAATTTTGTGATGAAGAGTAGAAGGCACTCCATTCATTGCATGAATCCACTATCTACCTAAAAGGAGATTATATGAAAGATAATGAGGCATAACATGGATCGGTGTTTCCAATGTGGCCTTCCCAACTATAATAGGCAAAGTGATCACACCAAGTGGTTGTTTTTCTACATTGTCAAATCCCCTAATAGATAAAGAGTTTGGTTGAATTTTTTATTTTTCCACACACAACCTATCCAAAAGGTTTACGCTACACACATTAAGGGCAGAGCCATTGTCAACAAGGGTTTGCTTTATCCCTATTCTTTTGTATTGAGCAATGATCATGAAAGCATCATTTTGTTTTTTCACTTCTAATGGGGGAAGTTCACTTTGGTGGAAAACAATGTCAGCATTTATTCCTTGAATGATGGCTGCTATGTCATTTGGTTGTGCATTAGAAGGGATAGGAACTTGTTGTAAGGCTATTTGAATCATGTTGTGGTAGTGAGGGGAGGCTTGAATAAGGTCCCATAATGATATCTTAGCAGGAGTATTCTTTAGTTGTTCAACATGATTGTACTTCTTTCCACTTTTTGGAGATAAACGAGGAGGGCCTGGTAAGATGTCGTTAGGAAAAGTAGGGGTGTTGGGGTTGGTTGTTGTGGTTGTGGATTATGTCTATTGTTATATGTATGAGCAATAGTATTATGAATCGGCTGCTGCAAAACATTATTCTTAGGTGGGTAAAGGACAAGTTCAAGTTTGTTTTGAATTTGTTGCTTGTGTGGTGGGGGGTAGAAGATGAGTTGAGATTGAATAATATTAACATCCCTTAGTGAAGGAGAGTCTAATATTGCCTCGTCATCTTATTCTAAGGACACTATGTTATTATTGTCAATGTTAGTTTGTCTTGCACCATGATATCCTCCCTAGGAGGAGAGTTTTTAGGAGAACTACAAACCAAATGCTCTTGACATTCAAGGATTGGTTCTTTTGAAATAACTTCTTCACAAGTAGGGGAATGATTAATGGATGGATTTTATTGTTTATCAATAGTGGGGAGATTAGGGGAAGGCTCTATTTGATTGTCATTTTCTCTAAGGTCTCATTATCTTGTGCCATATTACCTACCCTAGTGGGAGAGCTTGTGATATGTTCATCCATGGTTAAATTTTGTAAGGCAACTTCCTTACAAGTATGGGAGTCATCAAGAGAAGGACAACTATGATTTACATGCTTACCAAATAGATCTTCCCAAATGGTAGGAGCATTAGGGAAGGGAGCGTCAAGATTCTCATGACTCTTAATAGGTATATCTTCTAACACCAACCTATCCTCTTTGCATCGAGGAGGGATATTAGGAGAAATTTTTTTTTTATTGTCATGGATATGGAGACTAGGTAAGGTGATGGTTAGAAATGTTTATATGATATTATCTTCTTGTTTTACAACATCTTCCAAAGGAGAATGAGGAGAGGGAAAATCAAGACCTCCAATGCTCGTATCTTCTTTCACCCAGATACCTTCATTACCAATAGGAGAGGTATCAGGAGAAGAAAAAGTATGATTATTATGATTTTCAACACTACCATCCTCACCAATGGGCAATGTAATGTTAAGGATTATGTCAATGGTTTAATGATTAACATGTTTCTTAATGACCGTATTGTTGTAATCAAAATTAAACTCATAAGAGGGGATGTTGTACTTATGCAATCCATTTTTAGCCATATCAAAGCCACATCTCTTGAAAGAAAACATGCTATCATGAAAAAGTAAAGAAAGTGCAATGCAATGACCTAAAATAAGATATTTAAATGCAATTTTCAGATGTGAAACAAGGTAATTTGTTGATTACATTATGCAATAATCTGAAAGATCAAATCTTGTAAATGCAAATTTGAAATTGAGCAATGCATGAAATGAGCTAATTTAAGCTAGATATAATGAAATGCATGTAACAAAAACTCAGCCAACTGATACAGATAGTTAATGGTAGAAAAAAAAAGTGTAGAAACAAGGTTTTCAGTGCCATAAAAGGCAGTTTTAGGGGTGAAAAAGGACTAATTCGACCAAGGTGGCGAATGAGTCCCAGTGGGGATTTTTTCTTCTTCAAATTTTTTAGATTTTTTTGATTGATTTTTATGTTTTCTATGCTGTATGATGCAAAACTAAGATGAAAATGTAGAATTTTAGAAATTTTTAATGATTTGAGATGCAAAAATGCAACCTATATGCACTTTCACTAATGAAAATTTTGAAATCCTAGAATGCAAATTAATCAATGCAAACCCTAATGCAAAGTTAATGAAAGCTAATTCTAGGATGATGATGGACTCCAAAATTAAAAAAATGTGATGTTCTAAGGTTGGGTTCACCAAAATGTGGACTATGGAAATGGCATGCACATCTTCCTTTATCCACACTAAAAGGGGAATGAAGAAAGGGGGATCCAATTTCACAATGCTCACATTCAAGAACCAACCCTTGATATTTCAATGCAAAAGAAATTTAAATATATCAAAGGGGATTGTCCTAAAGGCTGAAAGCTAATAAAAGGGTCTACCAATAATGCAAAACTTGGAAAATGTAAAATGTTTGAAAACATAGTGTAGTATGCAAAATGACCTAAAAAGATGAATAGAAATGCAAATAAAACAAAAAAAGAAAGTAAAATAGAAAAGGTGCACTTGGAAATGTGTTGAAGACTGGAATGAGGACTGGAAATGCTATTGAACCTGAAATTTTGACCTACTAGGACTCATTTGCCATTATGGGCAAATCAGTCCCAGATCTGGAAAATTGCATCGAAGCCTATTTTGGGAAAATGGGTATCAGAATCTACAGAAATATCTGAAAAATAGGTACAATGGGACTCATACACCACTAATGGTGTATGAGTCCACTTCAAAAAAATTGAAAACCCAAAAGTGGAATCCAAAACTCTTGGTCTGCTCTTTCTGCTCCTTTAGGTGTCTAGATTTGAAACCCTAATTTTTGGCACTATAAGTGATTTTTTGTGGATATTTTGACCTATTCAATAAGGAGATGACTTCAAAAAGTTTTCAATCTATTCATCAATCATCTCTAAGCCTTCAAAGTACTTAGATCTACAATCACACAAAGAAATAGAACAAAAGTGTTGATTGTTAGGGCATAGGGGTTTGCCTTGGTCAAACCCCTTTTAGGTAATTAAACCAAAATGAAGAAATACGATAATGAAGCATGAAATATGAAACAATGCAATTAGAAACTTTCCATGATGATAGATCTTGAATTTCTGCAAAAATGGATGAAGAATCTGCCCTTGAATGTCTTTGAATGCTATCTTGATGACTTAAAATGCTAAAAACCTAGCTTGCTTGACTTGAGATGGATAATGAATGATGAATGAATAATGAATTAGGGTTTATAAGCTTGTTTATATAGGGAATCCTACTCAAATACTCGTTAATTTGATCCCCAAGGCCGACATTGAAAAAATTAAACTTAAAACCCAATTTTTCTGGCTCAAACCTTGAAAAAGGCCCAAATGGGACTCATTCGCCAAGTTGGGTGACTTAGTCCCACCAAGTGGTGAATGGGTCCCATAGGGGATCTTTTTCCAGTTGGGATATCGAGGAGTGAAGAAATTATGTTTATATGTTGATATAGTCGGGTTTTTTTTATCAAAATAAACCTCAGGATGCACAATATGGGGTCATAGGGTCCTATTAATGATGATGTAAAGGGTATTAGGGATAGGGACACAAAGTTCAATGTGAAAGTGTGATTAAATACAATTCACAACATTAAAATGAGGTCCACATAGCCTAGAAGGGCACAACATCCAATGTGAATGTGTAAAACACATTACAACACTAGATTAAAACCAAGTTTAATTTACAAGCCTTCTAGATTAATGTGAGAATGTAATTAAATAACATTGAATTAAGGAAAAATAGGTCCATTAGACTTAGATGCTTAATAAAAGTCTAGAAAAGTTTGAAAGTAATTTACAACACCTTTATCAGACATGTATTTTATTTAGTTTACAAGGGCCCAAGACCTAATGTGAATGTGTTATCCACATTACAACATTAAATCAAGGCAATATTAAGCCAAAATCACAAGGAGGACCTAAACAAGACAAAAAAATTAGAAGGCTTACTTTTTCTGTGTCCATAGAAGTATATACCAGGTGATAATTATTTCATTGATTGGAATGATTTACAGGTTTAGGACCTAGGGGTGGTAACAATTGAGCCTCTTAGAGTGCTCAAAATGCATAAGCTTCACTTGCAAAATAGAGAGGTTTTGCAATGCAAAAAATTTCAACGAGATTAGTATGCATAAGATTCAGCTACATGGGAAGACTATGTAGAGATCAACCAAAAGTTTCCTCATGTTTTGCATGCTTTTGAGTGTTATTGAAAACTACATTATTCTGTATGTTTTATTGTTTAAGTTAGATACTTAAGATCATCGAGGATGATGATTCACAAGGGGGGGATATGTTATACTCCTGTTAGTTGGCTAAATTTGCATCCCTTTGCCAAGCTATGAAAGCACTTAGCAAATTTGGACTAACATGGGACTGCTTTTAGGTTGTGGGTGTCCTATTTTGAAAGCATACCTCCAAATTATGGGTTGGCTCCCCTTGTGATGTCACCTAAACTAATGATTTCAGAGGAAAAGGGTAAAAGATGCATGAAAATGAATATCAATTGAAACTAATAAGGGTGATACACCAAAAAAAAACTAATTGAGACCTGCAAACAACCTATACACATTCAAAACAGTGACAAATCCTAGTTCACACAACTCATTTTCACATACATTGTCACATAAGTAATTTATAAGGAGGTTTTTTAGTAGGACTCTTAGAAGGAAAAGAAAATCTCACAACTAACAACACTTGCATTAACTAACACAACTTATAACCTGTAACAATGAATTTTTTGCTAAATAGGTGCTTAACCATGAGACAAGACTACAAGGAAAAGGTAAATTTCACAAATAATCTAATCAAACACTAACAACACACAATAAAACATGAAATGAGAAGGTAAATGTTCAATTTTATTGATTCAAAGTACTCAACTGTCATTACAAGTCCATCTAAGTTACAATACTGCTCCTATTGAAAAGATAACTCCAAAGCCAAGCTATCACTGTTGGAAAGAAAGAACTAACTTCAATAACAAAGATTGAAGTTACAAAGAAAAAATCAACCAACTCCCTCACACAAGTCCCTCTAGAAGGTTCTAGTCGGATGTAACAAAAAAGGCCGAAAAGAACCTTCTAGAAACACTCCAAACTATCCTCCACATGAAGCAAAGTCAAGCCGAATCAATAGTTACACTAAAAATGTGAAAAAAATGCCTCCAAACAACCCCTTTTCCTCCAAAATCAGTCAAAACAACCTCTCACACATCCCTCATGTCTGCCTATCATCATTGGTCTTCAAAAGCCTTGACCCACACTTTTAGTGCTTTTGCAAAAGCATAAGACTCTAATTTGCATTCAAAACAATAATAACCTGATTAAGTGACTTATAATACATCACTTAAACAAATTAATTTACATTTCAAAAAAGAATGCAAAAAGAGGCCCCACCACCTCTTTGGATTACATCAATATTGCATTATAAATGAAATAAAATAAAAGTGATTTAGAAATTACTTAAATCTTGCCTTACCATTGATAAAAGATGCAAAACAAAAGATATATTCAAATGCTTGTAAAATCATTCAAGCAAAATTAATTCCTCCAAGGCATTCAACCAAATTTCGCTCTCCTCCACTTCTGCATTTCAAGGCCAAAATGACATGACTGTGACTTAGTCAACAACCCTCTTGATTTTCAAAGACAAACAAAAGGCCCATAATTTGACCTATGTGAGAATAAAGGGGTTCCACACTCCTTGGAAGGCATATTTTAAAGTCCTTACATATTCCAAATTTTAGAGGACTTAGCATATTTCAAAGGCAAGGCACATGGTTCTCAAATGAAATATAAGGCAAAAAATGCCTAAGTCATAAACTTCATCATTCAGCCCACATAACAATTAAATTGTGTTGCAATTTTTTAAAAATAAGGAAAAAAATCCCATCGGCTTCCATAGGGTTTCTAACCCTAAAAAAAATATGGGAAAAGGAAAGATATTCACTCATTTGCATCGAACTTCTGGAGTATTCTCACCTAGCCGCCATGAGGGTTTCATTGAATGCACAAAAAATATGGGGTTTTGACTAGTTTTTGATGACTTCTTGATGAAATCCAAAGAAAACAACAAGTAATTGTGGTTTTTGAACAAAATATGTATTTTTACACTCATTTGGAAGCCATCTAATGAGTTAAAGCCGCAACCATGAGTATTTCCTGATCATTTTTTTGTTTCATTTTCTCTATGGTTATCTATCTACTTTCAGCCGCCATGATTAAATTTGTGTGAAGCTCAGATGGAAGCTTCTTAACAGTTAAATGCTTTGCACATTTAATAAAAAATGAGCCATTCAAGCTCATGTAAGCTTTCATTAGACCCACATCTTGATTTTATTCTTTTATTTCAATGAATAAAAGATTGAACCCGAGCTCTTCTAGTGTTAAAATGAAACAATTCTAGCTTTCTCTCTCTATTCAAATTTTTATTTACAAACCCCATGTGTATTTTGTGATTTTTGTGAAGAAAAGAGATTTCTTGGGCCGTGGCCATGAGAACGAAATGGTTTCTTTCATTTTGATCATCTTGGGAAAAAGAAACCCATTCTTGTTTCTATCATCTCTAAATTTGTAATTTTGGAACAAACCCGGATGGGTTTTGCATGTGTGAAGAAAAAATGATACTTATCCTCACCTCTCTATTTGCATTTTAAAGTAAAACACAAAATGGGTTTTGAAATGTGAAGAAAATCACCTCCTTAGGCCACAACCATGACAATGTAGTGATTTTTTTCCATTTTCTATTTGCTCTGAATAATTCCATGAAATCTCACTTTTAAAACCCTCGAATTTGTAATGTCATAGCAAACCCAAATGGGTTCCTGCATTTTGAGAAGAAAACCCTCCTCTTCACCTTTGTTTATGATAATGGCCTCTTCTACACGATGTGGTCTTTCAATTCATTTTTTTTTTTTGGTAGACTGTGCTGTTTCTTTCCCAATGTGAATAATTTCTTTGTTTTTGGGCTGCACAATCTTACTCTCAGCATGATCAATTTCTTTTATTCCAGACTGCACAGTTTCTTTCTTCCCCACAATTTCTTTCTCAGTGTGAATAATACTAGGCTCAACAGTAATTAGCTCAGCATTATCTTCTCCTGGAGTTCTCCTTTCATGTGGAGTGTTAAATAACTCACTGTTTTCCATTTGAGAATTATCAACCTTAGCAACTGGGTCATGCATTTTAGGCTGAATAGTAGTATCCATAACTATAGTATCATGACTGCTGGTTTCCATTTCCTTTAATAAGTTGGTCATACGGCTAATATCTGCATTTGCTCTTGGTGATTCACTAAATAATAGCTCCTTTGAAGAACTTCCTTGCAATTCTTTATTGGCATATGATGGTAATGGAGAACTTGTTTATGATGCTTCTACAACATTTTCTTTTGATGATGATGTAAGATCACGCACTAATGGTAACCCAACATCCACTTCATTTTTAATACTTTCTTCATTCGACATGTGGAAAGAGGATTCAATTTCCTCCTCAATTGGCACCTCGGTCCCTTCCATGCTAATTGATACTACAAGATTTTCCTTGCGAATGAAGGCTACTCTTTCTAGTGAATAGTACTTTTGGATCCAGCATGTCAAAGACCTTCATGGATTGAAGAAATTGAGTTGTTCCAGATTTATGTACAATTTTATCACCCCTTACACATGTTCTTGTTATGGAATTCTATGCTCAAGTCACCCCCCTTCTCTTATATCTCAACCTCTATTGTAATCTCTTGGTCACTCTCTCAACACCATACCTTGTCACTGGCTATCATTTGAACCTTGTTCACTTTCTCTAGTGCTATCCATGCATTGCACTGCAACATTCAATGAATGAGGTCTGCCTCTTCTATTATCTTTTGCATATTTCATAAGACTACCCCCCTCTTTAGGACTATCATTTTCCCTTTAACTATCCTTATTTTTGGCCTAAAGAAAGACTATAATATCCCAACAAAACTATGATGGGTTTGTATGTGTTAATCATTCCTTGTCTTCTGAAACCTATCCTTTGACTTAATTGTCACTTTGTATAGTGACTTTCCTAGTGTTAGGCTGCTTGAATATCCTAACTTTCTCAGTGCTGCTACTATCATGATCATGCCAGAGCCTTGATAATGCTTGAATATGCTTTATGACCTCTTGCAATTGTCATTAAGTTTTTCACACATACTTGTTAGTGATCCCTCAATACATTATCTTGTAGTGGTAGTAACCTAGGTCATCCTCTTGTCTCTTTTCTGATATGATAGAGAAAAATGACATATTTCCTCTCCTCCATATGGCCTTGATGACAATCTCACCTTGCTACTTGTTGGAGTCTCTTTTAGCATGACTGTATTTTGATGTAAATGGCTGCTTCATTTGAGTGTGATGACATGCCCCTTGTTTTCTCATGGCTTACTGATTGTGCTTGGGCAATGCTTGATAATTCTCCTTTGTCCAAGAAAGGTCTCCCTTGCTATCATGTAGCATGCATTCCTAGTGAACTTTCGTGTAGCATGCATTCATGGTTGTTGTCCATATGCATGATATCATGACTGTATTTATTGTTGTTGTCCTTAATGTTGAGCATAAGTGTTGAACACTATATTGAACTGTCCTCGTAGCTTGTATGAGATCACATAGAGAGCACCTTGTTGGTACAATATAATTGTCCTTTGATGATACTTCAATAGCACTATATTTGATTTATATTTTCTCATCTATCACTTTACTGTTGAAAGCATGATTTCCAATGCATATGTTGATCCCATGTACTTATGGACTGAAACTGCTACACCAATCTTCATGATTTCCCTAACAATTGCTTGCTTCCCCCAAAGGTTTGTTACTTGGTCTTCACAAACATCTAAGTCTTTTGATCTTGTGCAACAAACTAACACCATATCCTCACTTTAATCTTAGTGGGCAGACATTTGTCACTTATGTTGGTGACCTGAAAGCTCACCATCCTATGTGATGTGTGGTTGTCCAATAGGATTAAGGTGAGATGAGTTGGATAGTGTCTTTCATGCAACAATGCATGATTATCTTTGTTCTTTATTGCTTCCCCACATGCCTCATGATGGTTTCAGGCATGACTTGATATCTCCTTCTCTATTTTAAAAGATGCATAATTGAACTTGATGCATCTATAATTGAACTTGATGCATCACTGAAATCATTTACTTTTAATAAAATGGATCTTGGGTCCACTTAAGAAGATTGAAAGACATATCCAGGAAAGTACACCTTCCTTTTGACATGATGGTAGCATATTGATTGATTCATTGTGAAAATATGAAGTATGAATTTCTTGACAGCTCACATTATGTGTTGCATCTTTTGAATCTGATAATGAAAGTTGATCAACTGGTGTGATTCCATATTGATTTAATGCATCAATAGCATGTTTATCATTGATTTGATCAAGTTGCTCAATTTCCTATCCCTCTTAACATCAGAGGGTAGCATGCTAAGCTCTACCCTCGTGGGAGCCACATTTCACCCCACATGTAATCAGCTGAATTAAAACAGTAACAAAGACTTGTCCTAAATCTGCACAAGGAACAAACCAGTTAGATAAAAAAAGCATATTATAGGTGTGTTTGATTACTCCTTTCTTGTTTTCATGGAAACTTATGGTATGTTGCTATTTTAATGCTTGTAGACATCATATTACATGTTTATGGATTTTTTTCATATATTTTGATCAAGGACCTTTCATTGCTCTAACAACACTGTTTTATCCAATGTAGGAAACCTAGGAGCAACGAGGAGAGCGTCAAATGGAAGCAGAGCAGCGGGAAGGATCGAGATGATGCGGGACCAAGCCAACAAGATTCGTCATTCCACTAGGAAATGACGGGTCCCTTTTCATTTTATATGCAAATTTCTTTTCTATTATCTGTAGGTGTATAATCTTTTCTTTATAAGCATTCGAATAGCTGAGAGACATTATATGCTCATGATTATCAATAATGATTACATTTGCAATACATGTTGGTTATCTCTCTTATTTGTATGTAATTGCAAAATTGGAATAAATGCAATTTGTTTTGACAATCTCCTTTATGCATATTAATGAACTTAGCAGAACATGATGTATCCTTGAATGTTTGAAAAAAAAACACAAAAGAATAAACGATAATTTACTTGATTTCATATGAAAGCCAAAATCAGGTAACAATTCCATTGTGCTATTACTTATAAATGCTTTTACCTAGTTGTGTGAAAATGCTTTAAATATGTTTGTTTATGCTTTATATATTTCAAAAATACAATAAATGAATATTTGATTCAAAATGAAGTTATGTAATTATTTTGTCTATGAAATATATGATGCAAAAGATTGTAATTGATTCAACTAACTACATTTTCTATGTACTAAGTTAGATGCAGGGATAGATTCAATCCTTTAGAAGAGAGGGGAATTATCATGCAGGAGAAGAGAATTTGTCTGGTAACCCTAAATGAGTCTAACTAATCTTTCACACACTCACTTCTAAGTATAGTTGAGTCAAGTCAATGACCCAGGAAATGGTAAGTTACCTAAGTCTTGTTTGTGTATGAATTAGCAGAGGTTATGGTTTTGTTTGTAAGCATTCTTGATTTTGTCTGAGTGTTTGAGTTTCTTGTCAATTGAGGGTTCTTAATGTTTTTACATTTGATTGATGAGAGATATATACAAAAAATGTACATATATGTATACATGTACACGTCTACGATGAACTCATGCACATGAGTAAATACGTACATGAGTATACATAGATAGACGTATCTATGTATGCTTATGGATGGGTTACCCATATGCAAGGGGATGATGAATGGACAAGGAGACATATATATGTATTTAATTCATGTATATATGTCAATCATTGTTGTTGAGAATTGTTTGTGTAAAGGAAATGTTAAATAAATATACGATATATATGTGTACATATATATATTGATAGACACGTATGTATCAACGTAATGGAAATGTCCATACATGTATATATATATATATATATATATATATTTATACATGCGCATTATTATTTTATGGAATAAATGAATATAAGTAAATGCATTTGAATATCGAAAGATGCATTTTCTAATCGTGTAAGTTGATATATTTGTATATACATATATATAATATGTATGTTATTAATATATATGTATATTATATATATTATAAATGTTAATAGCACTATTTACACATTAAAGTGCATGGAATGCATGGAATATATGTTATATGTAAAGTGCAAAAATTAAAAAGTGAAGCGCATGAAAATTATAGGCAATGTTTAATGTTTAAACATGATATGCAAATAGAAATTGCAGAGCTATATTATGTGCAAAAATATAAAGCCAAGTAATACATGGTAATGATGTGTAGAAAAAGTCAATACTGTGAAGTGATGCTATCTAAAATGCATAAATAACTTTTACTTGGTCTTGAAGCAATAAAGAAAACCAAAGAAATAGGAAGCATGGTGTTTTGGTGGTGCCAAATTGAGAATAGCACGAACCAAGCAGAGGTCTAACCTGCAAAACAAATTACAAATTATAAAGAAATAAGAATTATAAGAATTGGTCAAATAGAGAGCTGGCCAAATAAGTTGACTTGTAGGAGACCATCACCTTTCAATTTTGATTATCTTTCTTGATATCCAGTTGAATGGAGAAACTCATTCTCTTTGGCTGAGTATGTGTTTTTTGTACATTGATTCAAGCTTCCACCTTTTATTGTTCTTGCTAAGTCAAACTTTCTAAGATGATAAGTGTCATTTTTGATACCCTGTTTCCAACCTTTAGTTGTTGATCTTTCTGTATAAATATAGGTTCCTTTCACTACAAATGGGACACATTCTTGCTTTCTAATTTTTTGATTTTCTGAGTGTTACTTTGTTGCAATATTGAGTTGTGAATTGAGAGGTTTTTAGTGTGAGATTAGTGAGTTTTTTAGAGAGATTCGTTGGTGGGAATTAATCAAGGGAAGGATTTGCAAACGTCTTGGTGGAGGATGTGCTAGGAAATCTGTTTTATCATTTGGAGCTATCTAATTACATGCATGCTAGTTCTCTACTTTACTTTTCTATTTTAAGTTGAAAAGATTGCTTGTTTTTATGAGTGTTGCTTGAATTGTTTGGAAAGAGGAAAAGAGATGTCTTTATGTTTGTATAACCTATATAAGGGGATTATCTTAGCATATTACATATGTAGGTATGCATTCTTATGTGTTATACTATAGACTATGTTAAGTCACGCTTAAATAGTTATAGTTTGATTTATAAGGAAGTTGTGAAAGTTTGTTTTATGTTTCAATTTGGTTACCATAGTGTAATGCTTTAGTAAGATGAAATAGGTTATTCCTGGGGTTAGGATAATCTAGCGAAGGGGATATCCTATGCATAGAATATGTGTGATCATTACAAATCGAGCTAGGAAGGTGTGTGAATAGGATGACTCTCACTTGAAGTAATTGAGTGTTGAATTCTTTGGCCAAAGTAGTGTAAGTAGCCACTCTTTACACTATCAATTCACTGAGATCCAGTTATGCATTCTAGTCTGGGATTTTTATACATGTAGGTTGTAGCCACTATATGGTTAAGTTCTAGTTTGTAGGGCACAACACCAAGCTCAAGGAAGGCTAGTATTATTGGGTTACCAGACCAATATCTTCGTTGAAGGGTAGGGCCATCTTACCTGATAGGTAGATGTGCGGGGGACCATAGTAAGTCTGTGGTTGGCATAAAATAACTTGAGTGATGCTTCTCCTCATTAGTTGGTGGCTAGGATTTGAAGGGGGATTACCTAGAACATATTTATTTCTAGTGTTGGAAGCTTAGAAGAGCTATGTATGTACTTTGTACCCATTTATATGGAAGGATGTAAACATGAATGATAAAATTGAGTTTATTCAATTTGAAATGGAAAGATTTGTTAAATTACAATAAAATTCAATGGAAGTTTGGAATAGTGTTTATTTCATATGTGCATGTAATTTACTTTATGGAAAAGAAAAAAATATTGCTATGTTATGGCTTCATGATTTATTAACTTGTGGGTTAAAACTTAGGAATTTTTTTCAATAGAATATTGGGCATGTTACATGTTGAAAGGGATTTTCCCTTATAATTGAAATATGAGGAAGAAGTCTTTGAAACATATATTTTTTTAAATTCCATGTGTTGACAGGGATTTTTCCTTATCATTAGAATACGAGGAAGAAGTCTTAGAATTATACATTTTTTATAGCCTCTTCCATAACTAACACATTTTCCCAACAATGGTTCCTAGAGTATTAATACTTACCATAAAAATAACTTGACTTATTTGTCTTATGCTTAGAATTATTGGAAGAAGAAGGTTTTGAGGTAGACTTTCTAGATGATGGATTGTTACATTTAGGCTTAGGCTCAGTGTTCTTAAATTCCTTGTTAAGGATATTAACAACTAAGGATTGACTTTGGAGCTAGAGATGAATCAATTTGAATGTTTTATTAGTTCTCTAGTAAGATGCTTACACATGGTTTGAAAGATGAGAATTTTCAAGTCTGTACATAAGGCATCCATTGTAGAAGAAAAGGTGTACAAAAATATGTGGAAAGGGCCCTTCAATTTTGACAAGCCCAAAAAGATTATATATATATCATATTTAAATTTACCACATTCTTTCAATTGAATTTGAAGTGACTTGAAGTTTTCAAGGTAGTAAACAATAGTGGGAAAGTCAATAGGAGAGAGAGAAGTCAAATCTACCTCTAATTAAAAGGATTTGAAGTAATTAATTTCATCAAACAAGGTGTCCTTGGAATTACTTCCACTCTACAATTGGAGTGTATTAAGTTCTAAATATGAAATTTTAAACTCTCTAAAACATACATACCAATTAAAAGTAGTGCTTCATTTCTTTTGTTTGATCACACAATTTGATGAGGGCGCAGCCCGAGACTTAGAAAATAACCCACAAACAAGAGAATAATTTTATTATTCAGAAAATGGAGCTTCTTACATGCAGAGGATCTCAAATCCCCAAGTTCTACAACACATGCAAGTTACAAAAGGCTACAGAATCACCCTTTCGCAAATGCGAGCTTGTCCCCAAAAGTTACCCAAAAATTAGAAACTCACCCATAAATATAGCTCCTCTTTAGTTTGGAGCCAAAACAACATTCAAATTTGAGTTTAGGTGGTTTGGCGCCAAAAATTACAACTTGAAGTTCAAATTTCAAAAGAACATTTGCAATTGTATCTTCTAGAAAGTGCGCCAACTTCCCGGGGCCATAACTTTTGATCCGGACTCCGATTTGCGAACCGTTTGAACCGTTGGAAAGGTCTCGAAGTCAACAACATGCTTAAAATTTACTACGCTAATTTTAGCAAGTTTTGGGGCCGTTCGGGAACTCTAAGTGCCTCAAATCTAACTCAGAATATTTTCAGGTGCAAATCTGGGAAACTAAAACTACAATATCTTTCAACCCAAGAATAGAAAATAAAAACCGTAAATTGGGAATTTCATTATGATGAAAAAGGTATCCAAAATTGTAAAAACATCTAAAAACCAAGAAACTTGAAATTTAACTATTTTTGGGTGATGCAAGATTACCCTTACACCACTAGATGCTCCTGCATCAGACACCCAGGGTAATTTGAGAAGTGACCCATCACGTCTTAGATGGTTGAGAGAAAACCCAGATCCAATGTTTGTAGATAGCGAGGTGAATATTACAGGCCTTCCTGCCATTTCACCAAATATTCTTGCATGCTTTGTTTTGGTACCTCCTTCCTACGACTATCCAAGATTGCTTCAATCCTCCTCCCTTTCTGAAGTAGGTGTTGGGAATGTCATATTTCCCTATTGTTGGTGCTTCCTCCATTCGACCTTCATGATACTCTGTCAAATTTGAAATGTTGAACACAGAGGAAATGTTGATTCCATCAGGCAACTCTACCTCATATGCATTCCCTGAATCATGCTTCTTCAAAATCTTATAGGGACCAGATTTCTTCATCTTCAATTTGTTATAGGTTCCCACGGGAAACCTTTCTTTCCTCAAGTGGACCATCACTTCATCACCGGTCGGGACTCCTTATTCCTCATTTTTGATCTTGCCTTAGCCTTATAATTGCATATTC